>JAHZNF010004338.1:0-10597 GCA_027744215.1 Troglopedetes dispersus
AATGCTTTCCCCAACTTTACCGAAGCGTTTGTTCCGAACGCACAAAAACTCCCCTCATTCCAGTCTCAGTTCAACTCATTCAACGACCAACCCTTACCTGGTCACATTACTCACCACTTGGCAGTAACGGAAGCGCCCAATCCCGGTCTCCCAAGTTTCCACACACTGCCAGCCAATGGAAGGTACGTCCCGACTCACCCTGGAGCAGCTCAACTCCATCCGGCAGTACACTCTGGACATCCTCACATGGTAGCCGCATCTCCGATGCCTGCACCACGCGAGCAGCAGCCATTCTTGGAAGAGCGTCACATCCAACTCTTCCCCGGACAAGTGCCCCTCGGTCCAGGTCAGTTTTCTCAGTTGATTGCAACGAGCAGTCCGGCGACGTCGACCATGACGACCTCAAACGGACACCATATCCACAGCCCCCACCACACCTACCACCCTGTCATGACAAACGGAGCTGGGACCACAAATGGAGGTGGGGTGTTCAGCGGAATAGCTGCCGGTGGCAGTGGCCCTGCAGCAGCGGTAGGGGCGACCACCCTGCAACTTCAAGAACTGGTACTGCTATCGTTTAATTGCTAAATTAAATATTGATTCAAACATATTCTATTAATTCAAATGATGCACATAAAGCAAGTTTTTTGTTTAATGATGACAAGTATTCTAAAGTGCATTAAAAAATCATGCAAGAAACCCATGTCGTATAGATTATCTTTGAAAAAGGGTTTAAACATGCTGGTTATGCTGTCGTTCTTGTTTACAGGTACCTGTTCCGCCTATGCACACTATACTCCATCCGTCGAGCGCTGCTGCAGCGGCCGTTGCAGCGGTGGCGAATAGTAGTAGTACTCACAAATTAGCGCAACCAATAACGACTGATGGGATATCCATTCCCGGCCTTAACCTTAATATTATTGATCCTCATCACCCGCACTCTCATGCACAACACCCTCACCACTTTGCAACCACCAACGGCAATAATCACCACCTGAGTCTCAACTTGCCAAAGTATTTAACAGGCGGGTCGAACAATGACGGACCAATTGAGACTCACTTGATTGCTGTGAAGCTGCAGCCAAACGCCACTTACGAGCATGTGACCACTGGGCATCCAGGAATTATGGCACAGCATCCGCAGGCACAGTCATTACATCCTCCTGCTGCGGCAGCTCCAACTCCTCATCATCACCCTCAGCACCATCATGCTCACCCGATAACCAAACTAGAGCATCACCAGCGCAGTCCACAGGTCATTCCAAATGGCGCGAGCCCTGCGCCAGGAAACAACAACAACAATAGCTCGGCCAGCACACCTGCGACCCCAAACAAGAGACAAGGGAAGCGCAAGCGGAACGAAACACCGAGCAATGGGATGAACAACAACCAGCACAACAATCATGACTCTGCACACCAGGTATCCTCCGTATCCAGCACAGAGTCCAATTTCAAGAGACCCAACCTGGGATCCAACCACCATGGAACCAATGGAAAAGGCATCAATGGCAATGGACATGCCAACGCATCTCGTAAGCTAAAAAATTTTACTTCACTAATCTTCATATACAATCATATCTCAAATGCTTTTTTAGACTACAAATAATATTATTAACCAAATTGTTCGCATAATATATCGCTTGAAATTTTCCTCACTCACAGTATTATTGATTGCAATTAAGCCAAACTTATCAACTCTCACACATTTTTACAATTTCTATATTCTCACATCAAAACAAAATCTAACCTGAAAAAATCTACTATACAGCTACTTTAATACTTTTCCACCTCAAATTTATTCTGACTTGAGATAAAAGCATGAAATCGGTAACTGGTTCTCTCATTTTATTCTCTTGCTCACACTTAAATTACTCAATTTTTTCTCTGAAAATACTATTAGAAAGTAATTTAGTCTTGACTCAAATTTAGCGTAGCTCCTCCCACTCTGCAATAAAAAAAATTTGGAAATTCTAAAACTTCCTTCAATCACATTTTCACTCGTTCTCTTCTATCTCTAAAGATATAAAACCAATAATTTCTAAAAAAAAGTTGTATTTTAGTAGTAGCTGACACTCAAGGCATGGTACTGCGTTATCAACATTTTTCTTTTTCCCATTTTAATAGAGCAACTTAAATTACACGTCTAAAAATAAATAATACTGGCCTGGGAAGGCCATTAAAATGCGCACAATATGAGGGAAAACGATGTGTGCGTACTTTATGTATTTTAAATTATCACGGACAGGTGAAGGGATAATTTAGGATTGCTAGGTTTATTCTGCCAACGTAATTATGGCCTTTCTGATTGTGACGGATGGGTCTTACTTTTTTTATGGAGGAACATCATGAGCGCATATAGGTTCACATATGAGCGTTATCACGAGAGAAGCAAAACTTAACTCAATGTGAGCCACTTTTTTTGTCCTGTAAAATTTTGTTTACTAATGTGGACACACCACCACCACCGTGTGCATGGCCCATGAAGTTTATCAGAGAAATTGAAGCCATTTTTTAGAAGTTGGGTGGACTATTTTGGAATTTTAGCCACTTTGAATTTTTTTTTGCGAGAAAGAAATAGGAAAAGGTACAAATTGCTTTTTGAAACAGGATTGACATTTCGTTTCACCGGATTTCGGTAATTTATTCCACGAAATGAGCATTTCTCGGTAGTGCCCTGTATGCACACAGATGTATGAGCCATTAATTATATGGTCACACTATGTACAATTCTGGTAGAGAATTGAGCTAACAACCGCAGCTTACTTTCAATGGTTTTTTAGTCAGAAGTGTGGAGCATAGCAGCAGCAGCGGTTGAGGACATCATCTTGCTGCTGTAATTTGATGAATCATTTCCTTTTTTCGCTTGAAACCAATTCTGCTATTTGTGGAGCTGACTGTCCATGAGCCGTTTTCGGTTGGTTGAAAGGCTGGCTCATAATTTATTATTTTTTACTCTGTGCCATTACTTTCCACTAACGATAACAATACTAGGAATGTACTTTGCACTTCAGGGTAATTTCTGTTCGATTCAGTGTTGCGTGCGTGTGTGTCCTCTATTGTTTTCGGAAAATAAAGGATGTAATGTAATGAACCAAAAAGGTTATTGACAATTTTCAGGAAAAATGGACTTTAAAAAAGTTCTTTCTTTTTTGTTTTATCGATTCGTGCATGCATCCATTCAAACTTAGATATGCTGGCGACTCCACGAAAGCAGAAAGTTTCACAACTCCTTCTTTATTACAGGTTATCATTACTATTACCAGTAAAAAATGATGATAAGTTTTTTTGATTTTACATCTCAAGTTTTCACTTATCATCCCTCTCATTACGTAGTTTCGGACTACCTAGTTAAAACTTATCAATCCACTTTCAGTTTTTTATTTATTTCTTCAGCGAGCAAAATGTTATTTATGGAGCAATGCTGGATTATTATTATGCGAGCGAAACAATTGAAAATTCGATTTCATCCGTTACTATTATTATCACAGGATCCTGTGTTCACTTATATTCTGTAGCGGTAATAATGATGATGATTTTTACTCCGAAGCCTTTTTTCTCATTTCTCATTCCATTCAACTTAAAAAGTAATTACACAACAACTGAAGCCTTTCTTCCTCTCAATCGCCATCATCATCATCATCTCTACCCATTTCCTTTTCAAAGCAAGTACATTCACCGTCGTTTCAGCACAAGGCCAACCGGGCCTTGGTCTCTCAAATTTGCAGTTTAAATTAAGTTACTAGGTCCACACTTTTATTGGAGTATATTGCCGTGCTATCCTAATTCACTTTTTTGCCGGTCTTTTTTTCCTCAACAAAAAAAAAACGATAAAAAAGGAGACGGAGAGGGAAAGTTATTTTATGGACACACATGTGTGCTTCTCTGTTATCCACCAAAAGTTGCTTATTATTATAGCCTTACGTAATAACCATGTGTGTGTGTCTTACGGCAAACAATAAAAAATATTCACTTTCGGTAATTCAACGACCGTTTTGTGTCCGTCGTCGTCGACACCGTCAACGTTTTTTTCAAAAAGAGTGCAAGTGTATATGTGAAGCCAGATGAAAACGGCTAACAAAAGCACATGTACACAGAAATGAAGAAAAAAAGTAGTGTTGAACAGAAAAATGTAAGTATGAGGTTGGCTCATGGCTCACGAACACGCTTTATAAGGTACCTACATATTATTATATTTTCCACCTCCTGACTTGTCTGCTGGACAAGTATTACTAGTTTTCACGCATAAAAGATAGTGTATGTATGTATGTACATTCAGATAAGCTCTTGTTTTGTTCGAGCTGCACAAACACTTCGTCGTCGGAAACATCTGTCGGGCTCAGAGAAAAAAGCCCTATTATTCCGTTTCGTTTTTTTTCATTGAATTTACGTACGATTATTATTATTATTGCATTATGCATATGTATTCTCGGTACTCATGGAACTGTAAAACTTGTTTTTTATTTCAGTTCTCTTATTTTTTGTACCCAAATTTTTTTTATTCTTGCGCATACCATCCATATTCATATGATTCATTGTTCAGCTGTAATAATAGAATCAATATCGTGCGAGGCACACGGCTAACTAGGTTTGTATAACGCGTGTCTCTTGCAAAAAAAACTTGATTCCTGGTGGTGGTGATCCTAAAAATATGTATATGATTTTTAAAAAAGAAAAAAAAATGTTCTCATCGTAAAATATTCAAATTTGGAGATGTTTATGTGAAATTAAGTCTCAAATTTTCTGAGAAGCGTGACTTTCTCATTAAAATTGGAAAATCTTAATGGAAGCGACGGTTTCATAATTTGTTATTTATGATGCAAAGATCATCTTACCGTTTCTATCAAAAGGACTCTTAATATTCCAAAGTAATATAAAGGAGCAATTTGTCTCGGTTCCATTTTCCATTTGATTATATCTTCTCACTTTGTTCTTTACTTCCTTCCTTATACATTCATTTCTGCAGCCGTCTAAAAATGTTCCTTCAGAGTGACCGTTGTTGTTGTTGTGTGTTCAAAAATGAGATACGCTTTTATGGCGGTTTAAATGACTGCCTCCAGAAAAAAAATTCAGCCTGGTGTGTCTCACGGAGAAGAAAAAAAAGTATGTAATAAGTACCTATTCATCAGGTGTAAAACGTTTTTACCTTCTCATTGCTCTCCGGTGCTGCTGTCCTGAAAAATGTGAAAAATTGTTTTGATAATAAAGGTACGCACGAAGTAACGGAAAAATCAAATGATATCAAGACTGCATGCAAAGTTTTATTTTTCGGCAAAAAAAAGAGTTTTTATATAAAGAAAATAATATGTAATTCGTAATTCTTAGGAGGAGGGTCCACCATTCAAACCGTTTTCCATTTCATTTGACCAAAGGACGTGTGTACAGTGGCCATTCTTGTGTGACCATTTTTTCTTCAATAAACATTCCTTTTATTTCTTTTCCACCAATGTCCGAAAACTGCAATAATAGTAAAGAGGAACACAAAAAAGTAGTTTTCTAAGTCAGAATAATGGCGCATTGCCTTGACCATTACGTTTTACTTTTATCGTATTTCACATTATTACATGACCATTCCCACTTCTTTTGAGGAAGGAAAGTGCATACCGGTGCAACTACCCTTCAGAAAGTAAAGAGAGCTCGAAAAAAAGTTTCATAAAATACTTGTACTTGCTCAAAATTACTTTCCGTCTGAATAAAATTCTTGTGAAGTAAAATACACGTACATGGTCGAACTCATAACAATACAATGGACACAATGGACCGGGAAAATATGCAATAATGGTTCGGTTAGGAATCCTGCGGAAACGTGTGTGCATCTGTGATACATCCACTTTTAAAGGTTGTTGAGATAAGTAGCACGTTTTCGGAAGTCCAGTTAAGGCTAACATGACATTGCCAACAATGATCACGTATTATGCATAGGAATGGATTTCATGAAAGTTGTGACACGGACGTAGTAAACACCATCTGCGTCTTGTATATCCTTTCAACAATTCCGTAAAAATGGAGCAGTTTTGAAATTCTTCAAAGTTTGAGTCTCATACTTTAAAAAAATGACGACGGAACATTTTGACAAAGTGTTGGTCCAGGATATGGCGTCTATTGGACCGAAAATGGCTCCATTCCTTGAGCCTTGTTTCCACTTCTTCTGAAGGCAATTGTCGATTTCAATCGTACTGCTATATAGTTAGTCTCTCCACAATTCTCGGAGGACGGACGTCCATGTGTCCTGGGTGTGCAGTATGCTCCGTTTCGACCATGATAACGACACACTCTCGAGAAAATTATGTTCCTTTCGGGAACAAAAATTTGAACCATATGGTCCCAAACTTTTTTTCTTCTTCAATCCTATCCATCTAAAATGAGTGTAGTTATGTTGATCCTCTACTGCTGCTGCTGCCGCCGTTGTTCCTCTTGAAAATGTAAAATTACCAAGTGGACCATTTTTTTTCGTTCAATATGGACCTTTCGTTATGTCATGGCTGATGATGATGATTACATGATATGAGATGAGGCGTACTGTAGTTAAGCTTGTTGAACGACTTCCTTTCTCCGGTTGTTAACCAAAAGTTTTTGTCGAAGGATGAAGAATCCTGTGTGTTGTGTGTGGATGTGTGTGGATTCATGTGAATTATTGTCGTGCATAAAAAGGATCCTCCTTATTCCTTCCTCTTCTGTCTATTTCATTTGTGCTCCATTATTCAACTTCCAGCTAGCAATCATTTTTTTTATTTGTATGTATTCTAGTTAGTAGACATATTATAATGCTTCTGTTCATTCATCGTTCATAAATATTGAAAAAAAGGAGGATATATATCTCCATTGGATTTTATTTTTGGAAAAGTAGAATGTTTTTTAGGCTGATGCATTGTCTATTGCATATTCTACAGAAAATGAAATTTTAATCCATTATTTTCGGGCATCGGTCACATCACTTCTTTTTCACTCAAGCTGTTGACGAATTTATTGTGTTCTATGAGAATAGAAACTTTGAAAAAATATTCCCGTTTTCAGTTTTAAACGAGAATAAATACTTAATTTGAAGCAGATGTTGGACAACCATAAAGTATATATCTGTATTTTAAGGGTTCAGGATAATTATTAGACACAAGATGCACAAGAATAGAGTGCCAACGATAATTAAGAAATGATGGACGGTTCTTTCCATTTTTTAAATAAAAAATTCTTTAAATTCTTGAAAATTGGTGGGTTCAGAAGTTTTTAACTGAAACAAGGTGAGCCAGAAAATGTTGGGAAACGTAAAGCAGCATATTGCACCATTGTGCTCCATGATTATTCATAGGACTTTAGATGCACACATCAGAGAACACTAGCACCTTATCGCATTTTGAATGAGGTACATTTGTTTTATATATTTGAGTTAGAACTATGGGCCAACGATGATACTTTTTATTGTAAGCGTCATCATCTTAAAGGATGAACGTGGCAGATATATATTATTCCCCGTAGATCATTTCCTTTTCGTCTCACTTGAGTCACTTTTTTTGTCCTCATCTTTTCCGAAAATGGCAAGATATGAGGAAACAAAAAAAGGTACATTGAAGAGGGACAGCTTTTCGGTTCGTTGCTCTCACTGAATTCGTCGTAGTGTTGTGTGTGTGTGCACTCTGCGCGGCATCGTTGTCGTTTGTCACGAGAGTGATATAATGCATCGTACTTTTTTCGGTGCATAAACTAAAAAAAGAGAACTGCTCCATTCCGACTTCAGTCCCGCAACGACGACAAAGCAGACAAGGAAAATAAGTTTATCAAAAAAATGAGGAGGACAAAAAAAAAGAAATAGAGAAGTTTCCTTGAGGAACAAAAAGGACGAGTTGACATGAAGAATGGAAAAGTTTTTACTTTCATCTTCATTTCTCCAACTGCTCCGCTTTATTTCCTTGGGAGAGAGCCAGAAAATAAAGAAAGATGTCGGAGGAGAGGAACACTACTGCACCTCGTAAAAAGTTTATCAATGCAGCAAGAAAAAGAACAACCACTCACTTTGTGCCTAAGCTGCCTACTACCTTCTTTTTCCTTTTTTTGAATTTTCATGCATGCATATTACACCAGAGATGCATATTATGCGCACTGAAGGAAGGAGCTTGAAAAAGTGGTCACAAGAAGTGGCATGACATCTCTGAAAAAAATGTAGCATATATCTATATTCACAAGTACTGCTGAGCTGCTATAAAAAATGGACGCAGAAAGTGGTTATATGTATAAAAAGAATTTTTTTCGTCGGAAAAAGAAAATTCTGGTTACTTTACTAAAGGCATCATTCCGGTCAGAAAATATAATGCATGACATTTATAATACAGTAATAGAGTATTTTTTGGAGGGGAAATGCACACATCTAGTAATATACTTGTTACAAACACACCATACATTTTTTTCTCTCTGCTATCTTCCAAGATATATGTTATCGCCCTATCAGGATAGGAAAAAAGGAAAAAAAAGAACTTTCGTTTTTATGGCGGTGTTGCGTTGGTCGAGGAAGTGCAAGCGAGCTTCGAGAAAAGTGAGACAAGTGCAGCATGAACTTGAACTACACCCATTTTCTCTGGTGGTGGTACTACATAACAGAAGGAAAAAATGGACTAGAGCATTTTTTTTTTCTCTCGGAGAAAACGGTTACACAGATAAGCATAATAATAATAAGAGACTATATGTAATGTATGTAGAAAAAAAGGAAAGGGAAAGACGTTTGCTAGATTGCCTCTATCCCGAGTGAGTTGGGTTAGGTTGCTGACATGAATGTGTGTTGTTGTGTGAGTGAGTGCTTGTGCGTAATGGCATTCAAGGAAAAAAGTGTTTTTCCGTCTTTCTCTTTTTTCTGTTGTAATATCGATCATGATGCTTCCATATAAAGGCTCGTCGGTTCAATGAAACCTTTGCACGCATACGGCTCACTTTATTTCCTTGTGTGTGTGTGAATAAATAGTTGGTGCGATATGCGAGCATGATATTGTATAATATATTATAGGAGGTATGCATAAATGTTGTGAGCATGTATGTGCTCCAAAGAGAAAGTATACGCGGCATGAATAACGGGATTCCCAGTGGCCCCGAGAAAATGAAAGAAAACGAAGATAGACAGAATGAGAGAGAGACAAAAAAAAGGATGGAAGTGGTGGTGAGTCATCAGTTGCCAGAAGTGCCTGGAAACTTTCCGAAAAAGGAGATGTGTTGTGTACAAGCCCAGAATTCTTAATGTTGGGTTCGTAGTGCAAGTAGTAGTATTTGAATGGCTTTTTGGTTGATAAAGGTTGCAGGATTTACGGAAGCAAGTACGCAGTGGTAGAGGAACAATTTTAATGAAACATTCAACCGATGAATTTTCTATTATTTATGGTTGTTATTATGAAAGCATTGTGAAGCCAGGGAGAGTCCTAAATCCTGATTTTAATGAGATATTCGTAATAATAATCCTTTTACCTAAGAAAAAAAATTAGCATATTGTGGGACACAAATAATGCACGTAACCCCTGTTCTAATTGTACTTTATTTTCATGCTTTCATGTTCTCGTAATGCTGTTTGAGTAATCTTAATTTAATTAGTTCAAATAAAATTGCTGAAATTAGTTGTGCAGATAAGCATGTTCAAAAATGGTTCTCAATTCGTGTGTGCGAGCAACCCATCAAATATTTATTACGAGCTGCCATTTTAACCAAAAACTTCACTTTACTATGCTGTGTTCATGAACAAACATGTTACATGAAATGAACTTGCACACAAGCACACATCAAATTTTAGTCCGCTGGAGAATAATGTCATGACCAGACAAGTCAGACAGAAATGGATTTGTTCAAAATTGTGCTTATCCTGAGAAACCAGCTCAACAGATAGGAGTTAAGCAGACACTCAGACAAAAACATGAAAACGGAGAAAATCCAATAGGAATGGTATCCATTATAAATTTTTGACAATCAGAGATCAAAGTAGAAGTAAATGGGAGAATATTGCACACTGACATGACTTGTGGCTAGAGCAAGTTTGACGTCTCTTTCAAAGGTTGACTGGCACCGAGCATGAAAATCGAATTAGGTCCTACGTAGCCAGCATTTAACTTTCATTTAAATGAAAGTTGTGAAAACAAATTCATATTTCAAATTTGTCGGAATAATCAAGCGAAATGAAAACTTAAAATAATTGTGCGACGTTACGTAGTACACTTGAATATAGCACTTATTTAAATGCTACACAAAAGAGATGAAGAAGTTGGCTTATCCAAGTCATCCACTTTAAAAATTAAAACCATGCCAAGGTCACTTTTGTTCTACCAAGCATACCTACACAACAAGAAGATCGGGCTTGCTTGCTTCTTAAAACTGCCGAGAAAAACAAAATTCTTTCATCTTATTACATGAGAGAATGCGCTGTGAATGTGAAGGTTTTCCGACGAGTGGCTCATCAGCCCTCTAAATTATTACAATGTTGTGCACACCTAAAAACTATATTTTCTGCACTTGCATAAAACGCTGCACTTCTGACAAACTATTTTTGAACATGCTTATCTGCACAACTAATTTCAGCAATTTTATTTGAACTAATTAAATTAAGATTACTCAAACAGCATTACGAGAACATGAAAGCATG
>JAHZNF010004339.1:0-10401 GCA_027744215.1 Troglopedetes dispersus
TGAGTATTTATGGAGAGCCTTTTTTTATAACAGCCAACTTGGGCGACATCAAAATTTATGTTTAAAATTCTCCGCTTTTGACTTGACTCGACCAACCGACTCGGAGCCACTTGACAATATTACATAGTAGTTATTGTAATAACTATATAAACTTTCTCTTTAATCTGAGTGACCACTTTTTCGTTTTCATTTTTCATCACTCAATCCGACCGTGTGTCGTAAGAAGAGTTTAGCTGATGGTGGATGGATGGTAATTCATTTTAGTTCTTTCCTTGAATTACATACATTTCCACGCAGATTTTTAGATATGAACGGAAAAAGGGACGGGAAATTAATATGGTTGTAAGTAATAATGTAGCCATCGGCTGATATCCAGAGTTGGACTACTACAACCGGTGGTGATGATGATGACGATGACAGTAGAAAAATATAAGACTTATTATGTATTATTAATACGATCATGAGCTTTTGACAAGGGAAAAGGAATAAAAAGTGCTGAAGGTTGTGTGCTGGTTGTTGACTGTGCTCAGTATCAAAGTGAAGAGAAGAGGCGAACGCAAGTGTTTGATATATAATAATAAAAGTAAGAGTAGCAATAATAACCCTGTGACTGTGGCCAGTTTCCCTGTAGTCTGATGGTGTTGCTCTCCTTCATTCACGGCGACTGGTAGTACCATCATACACTATTTTTCCAATTTCTTTGTCTACCACAAGAAGAATCGAAAAAATAGAGTGAAAATAGAAGTTCAGTGGGTTGTATCCATTGAAAAAGTTTTACTAGAACTCCACAGTGTACTGCTGGAGGGTTGCAATGGTGAAAGTATCAATTCGCCACCCAATATTTTAAGCGGTAGCAAGAACAATTACACTTTTGTTCTCTCTCTCTCTGTTTTCTTGGAATTTGGGGTGACATAGACCTCAGCTTAAAGTATTTATTTAATGCGGTCTGTCACAGGTAAAAAATATTCAACAAAAGTTGTGTTAGGCCAGTACAGTGACCACCACGACTACCATTATTATTATAGTTAACAAAAATAATGAGCTTTTCTAGAGTCAAGTGGTTGCATTCACAGCGTGTCTGCCCTGTAAAAGAATCTATTTCCTTGGAGGAAGACAGTCTTCCTCCTCTCTGGCAAAAGCCAATGGAGCAGGCAGTGGTTCCTGCATTAATTACCTGTTAAGGTACATTTGTCCCGGCGAGGAATATTAACCAACATGTTCAACCAACTTTCCATACTATTCTCCTTTATAACTTTCCTCTTTGATACGGAAATTTTTCATGATAGGAAGGGACGAGGACCAGGATAAATCTTGATGTCGAGATAGATGACATTTTCCTGTGTAAGTAATACTAATAACAGTATTTAGCAAGTTTTATAATGACAGTATTGGAAAGGAAGTTGAATGCGTACATGCTTCACACACACACATTTACACGAAGATGCCGTAAATTACCTTACGGCGCACGGGCAAAAAGAAAACTTTTACACATAAACCATTAGATTGGTACACTCAATGCACACTCACGCTGTTGGATCGGAGCTTTTTAGAGTTTGAAAAGAGGAAGGAAGGGCATACAGAAAACAAAGAATGGAAAATCTAAGTTTGATTGTTGAAATCAATAATGTCATGATAATGATGACGGTAAGAAAACTACTCATTAAGGCAAGACGAGAGAGAGAGAGAGAGAGACTTTTCTCTCTAAGTGTATCTTGCATCTCCACAGGGAAAGGCACACAAAGGCATATTGTATGTATAATGGCGTGGCATATGAATACGACCTAAAAATTGTCTGCAGGCGAGGCTTGCACACAACGTTGCTTTCCCATTCATTCTCCGCTCTCACGTATTCTTGAATTATGGCGAGGCTTTATTTACTATTACCACACTACTGCAACTTCTCTGGTTAGTAAGCACATTAATTAAGGGAAAAGTGTAATTTTCTTCCGTGATACTTGACAGTGGACACGGTCTGCATAATGATAGATTCCGCCTGTCCAAATCAGAAGAGTCTTGTACTAATACTGTTCCACTTCGGCCTTCCTTCTTCGTCGTCTAATGAGCAAAGTCACCACCACCAACGCCATTTATTCCTTGCTCTAAAGCAAAGGTCGGGTTATTTTGTGGTATGCATACGGCGTCGTCATCATATATGGGTATATATCATCATAATATATGTGGGTAATTCAGGTATGAAAGCAATAACGAGTCGAGTCCAAATTACATGGATGGAACTTTTTCACTGCGAAGCGGACGTGTGGGTAAAAAACTCCTTCTTAATGTTTCTCTGTTGCTCCCCTCATCTTGAACTTATATGGACAGTTCACGATAAAGGAAAATGCACCAGGTTATTATGAATATTTTGAGGCAATGTTTTTTTTACGAAACTTTGAAAGACAAGTGAAACAAGAGGATACCTATATGCATGCGAGGGTAATAATGTGTGGGTAATATAATCTAGTGCCTCCACTTCACTTACACTAGAGACACATGTTATTACCGTTATTATTAATGTTGTTCCCATTATAGCGCAACATAATATTTTCACCGTAGTCACCACTACCACCGGTTGGAGAAATAGGACCATGTGTCTATAATAAGCAGTGCTGTGACGGGTAGTGCCTAACATAATAATGTGTGGGTAATATAATCTAGTGCCTCCACTTCACTTACACTAGAGACACATGTTATTACCGTTATTATTAATGTTGTTCCCATTATAGCTCAACATAATATTTTCACCGTAGTCACCACTACCACCGGTTGGAGAAATAGGACCATGTGTCTATAATAAGCAGTGCTGTGACGGGTAGTGCCTAACAAACTTAAGATTGTGATGGATAGAAATGAACCTCTTATATTGTAATGTAGTGCTGAAGAAAATAATATATTCCTGATGTAGAAGAAAAGGGGACCTAGTAATATAATGTAACGTGGTACCTGCTGATGTGAGAATAATAACCTGTATGGCTTCTGGCAAGTTTTTGAACATGTAGGTGGTATATTTATAACTTTTCATTTTCTCTTCTTCCTCCCGAGCCAAGCCTTTTCTTTTCTCCGGGTTTTTTCGTTCTGGACATAATATCCCAAGGAAGTTTTGATGTTAGCCTGCCAGCAACATGTTGACGGCTAATCCATCTTAAACACGATGAAAGCTGAAATGTCAGCAATCCCTGTCACCTCTATCTGATTGAAGTAAGGATCAAACTGTTTTTCCGTCAGCTTTTATAGCTTGTTCCCACTATCACCAGCCAAACCACCGCCAACAAACTGTGTGAATCAATGTAATAATGTCCCGTCACAAAGGTAGGTAGGTGTAACTGGGTACGCATGAGTTGTAGTAATATCTCTGCCACACACATACAGGGCATACTATAGCATATATATATTGTATGTACTACCTATCTTTCACTGATTCATCGCTTTATTCACTTACAACAAAAAAGTGTATAGAGGGTGGCCGTCTCATACAAGAAATGAATTCCTTTTTTCGAATCATCTTATTTCCACCTTCTCAGCAGCCGTGGTAATAGAAGAAGAGCAGAGGCGAGAACATTATCTTCCTTTCCGCTTCATTCAATCCAACAAACAACGATAAGTCAACATCTATAAGTAGCGGAAAGTAAAAAGGTGACAAAAAAGCGTAAGCAAGTGTGTGATAAATTTGTTGGCACGAAGGATATTACTGGGGACGAGTCGACGATTTGGAGTAGTGTGAAATCAGAGCGATATTCACCTGGAATCATCATCATCATCATGCTTGTCGTCGTCATCATCGTGGTCGCCCTGCTTATAAGGGTGATGATAGAACGGCTTTATCCTTGAGAAGAAGAAGAGAAATGATAGAACGAACAGATTATTTTTCATGGAATCAGGAAGGTTGTAGAAAATATGAGGAATAATCTATTTAGATCACTTATCTTCTCAAGAAAACTCTGCTTGGCGAGATAGATGAAAAAGTGAACAAAACTAACAAAAATAGATGCATATTTTCTCTGTGATATAATACATGCACTATAACACAAACAATCTATGTAGTTATATACAGGTAGCTTTCATATTTTTATTATATTTTGTCCCAACCTCCGTCGTTGACGGTGCAGCCTTTACGATAGTGATTGGTATGTAAGATACGTAGAGTGCCATTATCGAAGATATATGAAAATCTGTGCCTGATTTACCTTGAATAATAGGGGAAGCACAGAGTTTCATAATTTTTTGCCTTGCTTCTTTTCTCCCGGTTTCTCCTCCGACATTCCTACATATACATACATATATGTATATGTCTCCATTATGCATCATGGTTGGTGAGCAAAAGGCAGAGGGAAATTTCTTGATTAGAATAAATCATCATGACGCAAAAGGGAAAGTTTTTAATCTCTATGGTCTTTCTCGTTCATTACCTCATTTTTCATTCAGAGAAATCACACCAACTGGAACTGTCTCACACTGACTGTCATACTTGGGTGACTGGCTTCAAGAGAGGAAGGAAGAAAAGCGTTCCGTCGAGTACACTATATTACCGTATTACCACCACCGAGAGACACAAAAATGTTGGTGGATAAAAGTGAAGGAAGGAGTCGCAAGTAGGGCCGTCGCCCTGATTTCATTCTTCTGATGAGTTTCTCTAATGTAGAAAAGTAGTCAGGTCTTTACAAACGTGTAAGTGTAAACTTATGCATAATGCGACTGGGTTGAAGGAGTTAAGGATGAAAATTGGAATGGTGGTGATTGTACGTGAACATGAGATGTACATAGGCCGCCGACAAACAAGTTGAGAATCAATTGCAGGGACGTGTGGAAAACATTTGCCAATTGAGAGTACCACTGCATTCCAGAACTTACTGTTGAATATTAGAAAAATTGAGAAAATATTATTTTTTGCGCCTGACAGTCTGCCTGAGCTACCACTTGCTTTTCTCTTTTATATATATTTTTTGGATTTCAGAAAGTAAAAGGCTTGGCTATCAAATTAATCTATTCCAGACCAAGAAGAATATAAAACTAAAGTTTCCAAATTCGGTAAACAATTCATATGTTTCCTGAACTAGGAGCTGAAAAGAGTGAAAGGAAAGGATAGCGAACTAGACTCCACAGTGATTTATCTTCACATTCCTCTACATATTACTAATAATCTTATTGGAATATGGATCTAAGAATGAAGTATAAGTGTTGGGAATTTCATTAATATTTTTTTCATCAAACTCATGCCTTATCTTCATATATGCATCCGAAACTTTCCTCTCTCATTTTGCCTAAAACAATATCTCGTTTTTGAAATGTTTCTTTAGGAGGCATTGAAAATAATCTGTTCGTCTTTTAGTTACTTAATTCTTTTCCATTTTCCAGACAAAAAAACTCAAAATGGCACTGGAAATAATGAAGATTTTAAGATGAAAGTTATAAATGCATTAACCATGTACATTTATAATTTCAGAAATTAGGATACCACGCATATAACTTCTTACTTGTTGGTTACTTGTGAACTGAAAAAAAATGCTCGACAAAATTGTAGAAAGACACAGGTTACATCAGCATGTTGCACAATGCCCAAGAAATAATGACAAACCCAGGCTGAATACTTCACACTCGAGGACGAATGAATCTATCGTGATCGAGATAAATCACGCCACCACCGAACCTATTTATCTATAAACATTATTTTCACTTTTATCATATGGAATTCCACATGGTGTGATTTCCCCTGAACTCGTAATCAAATTTAGGCGAGAAGCACAATCCATATATATTATAATGATTTTTCGATTCACGGAAAATTCCAAGAAAATTTCAAAGAATTATTTTACGTCGTTCAGGGGAAGATGAAACGGGCGAAATCCATAATATCAAAAGTTTTTCAAAGAAAAAACAACTTGTCTTGCCTGATCTTACTCACAATTCGAGAGTCTCGCCGCGAGATAACCTGAAGATTTCTAAGGAGGATACATTTATTATGGACAAAGTGCAAACCCAACCCAACATATTGCCATCACCTTTCTCACTTCAACCATTAGAGAAGTTTCCTGATGGACCAGTAGCGCCAATGCTCATCAGCAGCAGGAGCAACACTCCTTTTCCAATATTATTGCCATATCACATGCTAGAATTTCCTTTTTCTTTCTTACTTTCTTGTCACATGGGGAAAAAGAAAGTGCTCAAAAAAACTTTTTGCCAAATGTGACACACTCATTTCCATTCGGTGCATCTTCTCCTCGGAGCTGTTTTTTTTTCTTGTTTTTTTCTTTCCCACTTTTCCCCTTTTTTCCTGGTACTTGCTTCCCCCAGAAAAAAAGTGTTTAAGAGAAGAGTTCCATAAAATTTACCATGTCTGATGATCATCATCAATCCTTCTCTTCCTTTTCCATGTGAAAAGATCTTGGCGTGGCATTAGAACCCGAAATGATGTACGTAGATGATGATATGATGATACAGACGATTATACCGAAGTGTATACGACGGTAAAATGGGAGTACAAAGGTGAGACGTGGTGAAGCTCTGTGTGAGTGAGTAAGCATTATTCGTTCATTTCATTTGTATGGGAGTTGACTAGTGGTGACAAAAAAGGCACTGGCTGCTAGTTTCGTGTGGAGGAAGCAAAAAACAGAGTATCAGGGAATCAGAGTATCACTTTATAAGGGAAGAGGATAAAGGTATCATGAAATGTTATGTTGAAAGCGATACATTATCCTATCAAAGAAGTGCATACCTCTACAACATAACATTGTTCATTTGTTCCCTATACATTCCGAAAGTTAAAGAAACACACACGTGGATATTTTTGTGATAGATGGTGGTAGGAAAACTTTAAGGTAGCAAAATAAAAAGGAAGAAAGGTATGTAGTAGTTGGTCGTGGCGGTGGAAAAGGATGAGCGACGAAGAAAAAAAATGGGGAAGAAATAAAAAAGGGGAAACTCAACTGGAAAGTATCTTCTTAAGAGAAAAGAGACAACCTCTGTACTCTCTCATTGCGTCTATTAAGTATACGAGAAAATTTTCTCCGTATTCATCGTAGTTTTTNTGAGCGACGAAGAAAAAAAATGGGGAAGAAATAAAAAAGGGGAAACTCAACTGGAAAGTATCTTCTTAAGAGAAAAGAGACAACCTCTGTACTCTCTCATTGCGTCTATTAAGTATACGAGAAAATTTTCTCCGTATTCATCGTAGTTTTTCGCAGTTCGGTGGTGTAGTTAAGCCATCGTCATCTCTTAGTGAAGTCTCCTCTCAAGTCCATGAGGACAAGGACATATGAACATTTTACTACGTGAGACAGCACAAATATAAAAGTAAAGGAGAAAAGGAAGAGACCGAAGCCATCTCCTTTATATATATTTTTTTCTCTCTTCTTTTTGCTTCCGTCAAGGGAAGAGCTCTACTGGTGTCATCAATCATCCGAAAAACGGATTTTTCCAATTTCTTCGACACCTCGTTGAACCCTAAGGTTTTTTTCTTGCCACTAACCACCACTACGACTCCTTAAAAAAACTTCAAGTAGTGTGTGTATGTGTTTTTCGGAGTAACTTGAAGTTAAAAAGTATCGTGGATGCTAGTATAAGTATTCGGTACATATAAGTGAATAGGAAGGGATCGAACCGAAAAAGGGGTTTATTCAACAAGAAGGACATCAACACTTTTCCACGAAGAAAAAAACTCTGTAACTGTTGTAGGTTTGAATACAACAGTTTCTCCGTCTCCTTTTCCATTACACAAGTATGTTCACACTGATTGTCACTGTGTGAGAATGCTTCCTCTAATCGAAGTATCGCCGGCGTCGTCAAATAATGGTATGTGGCGTGTGGTGGTTTGGCTCACAAGGCGAAAAAATGTAGTTTTTCAAATGATATGCATGTCAATATAGCAAGTTTCTTTCAGTGTCTCTGTCGATTTATTTTGTGAGTGAATCAATGTACTGAACTGAAAATTGAGAAAGAGGATCGAAAAAAGGGAATAATAGAGGGATGAAGATGATGATCGCGATACAAATGATTGTACCATGTTTTTCACCGAGTGAATGAAAAGAAACCTTTCAGAGGGAAAAGATCTTTTTTGTCACCGACTACTTCATGCTCACAAGTAATAAATGCAGTATTGATGGATGAAGAGATGATGATAGAACATGTAGCTTCTTCTCAAAGTCTAACAACACGAATATCAACCAAATATGTTTTATTCATGGCGACGGATAAAAATATCCCGTAGTTTGTGGCGTGGCGACTGATACTAATCTAATGTTATTTTTTTCGATGGTAAAAACAGCAAAGTGGTACACCATTATTTGAGTTGAAATGGGCACAAAAATCAAAGCGAAGTGAGTTGGGGCTTTTTCGAAAAAGATTTAATAATCATTTAAGTAGAGTGAATGTAGTGGCGTGGTGCTTCAGGGTTATCATTTAACAAGCAGAGGAAAAATTTAAGTGCGCAAAAAAAGAAAGAGAAATCGTTAGTGTGCACCATTAATAATTCTCCGCAATGGAGACCAAGACAGTCGGAAAAAAAATCTAAAAAATGCATGGAAGTCAGTCCACACAACTGATTACCATCTGATTACCTTGAAATCCCATTTTTATGCAATTTGGTGTAGTGTACGTCATATGGACAAGCACTTAACTCTCGCGTTGGAAAATGTAAAAGGAATTGGTTGACGCAGGGGCATCCACTCTCGAATCCACAACTGTTTTCTCAATTTTTCAGTCCATTTGCTGACATTTTAACCTTACTCGAGGAAATTGTTTAAAAAATGTGTGTGCGACAGGTTAGCAGGCAAAGCTCCATTCTTTTGCAAACCCAGAGCACTTCCACACGGCGGGGATTGCAAGGAAAAAAAGTAGAAGTAATGATAATGAAATAGTACATTATGTGTGCTCATACCTGAGCTGTTTTAAGTGTATCTACATCAAGTTTACGTGTTGCGAAGCTGATACTGATAATCTAGAGTCACAGTTACCACAGTTAATCACCATTTAATGTCATTTTTTAAAAGTCAGGAGCTGACACCCTGTTTGTAGTACCCTGTATAAGAAATTATTTCACTCTACATCCCCGAATCTGAATTATTTGAAATAAATATTTAAAAATATTTACTTTGACAAAAAAACGGTCCAAGAATTTGCTGCGTCACATTAATTCATTATAATGTGCCAACTTTTTGTACACTTTACGCATGACCTCCTCACTGAGCGCGCCCCTCTTGTACAGTTCTGGTTTTTCTGAACCACCGAACGTGTGCCGATCCTTCAATGAATGCATTCTGATTTCTGAATTCAGACAATTTTATTATTATTGGCTACACCGTCACTCCTTCGGCGCTTTCATCTTGGAAGTGCTACATAAACATAGTGTGGATGACGTCATTCCAGTAACAAATAATTGACAGCTTTCCCTCAGTTCTGATGCTAAACAGGCACTTAAGATGAGAACAGGGTTGTTGGGCTCTACAATTATACTTATTCTGGATCGGGTACGCATTTTGATGACAGGCTTTGCCACTTGAGGAACTCATGGTCACCAAAAGTCACGAACCAAGTCGCCCCCTTTGCATAAATTTCTCCTTTGCAGATTCAACAGACAAAAGTTATGAGGAGGAGAGCATGGATTCTGGAGGAACAGTGTACCTTGATAATTAACCAATCAGTATAATATTCACGTTATGCAGGCGTTTCTCCACGTCCTTTTCCATTGTTGTCGCAAGACAATGCTTCTCTGTGTCTGGCACTTCACAAGCAAAAATAATTTCTTTGCTTTTCAGACGGAATCAGATCGAAAAATTAATATTGTTCCAGCAGAATAATAATACTATTAACAAAAATAATAATAATTGAACCAAGAACAGCTCCTGTTGTTTCATCTCGTATTCATTTGCATTTTATCTACAAACTTTCACTTTTGTTTTTCCTGCTTGAAAAACAACCTGCTGATTAAACAGACTGGAAGTAGAAAAGGAACAAAAAGTGGAATTGCAAAACGAATAACTGTGTTCCAAATTGTTTAGCGAGAAGACGACCAGATTGAAAGTTATTAAGTACAGTACTTATTGCGAGATGTTATTAAAATTAGATTCCAAGTCAGTGAATCTGAAAATTAGAAGCAGAAACTCTACCGTAGCCAACTATGTTTATTAAATTTTCTATTTGTGGACTTATCATTCGACTCCACCACCACACCACCGTCGTCCTCCTTTTTTTAAACTTCGAGTTGACTGACATCAATGACAATTTGGTGAAAGTCAGGTGAGATGAGATTTTGGAACTGGCGCATAGTCCTTTAATTCTAAATTGTGCCTACTCTTTCCACCTTCCTTCAATTGTTTTTTGCCTCAGCAGTTTTTTCAGGTGAGAGTTAAGAGAAAACTGACAGATGGATAGAATTTGTTTTGAGAATTTTCACTTGAAGAGTTCAGTTACGTA
>JAHZNF010004340.1:0-13287 GCA_027744215.1 Troglopedetes dispersus
ACGAAACTGACTGCAGAGTTTACTTCCCTGGAATTAAAAGAACAAAAGACACCAGATCTCTTTTGAATTACTTGAGATTTTACTAATGGCAAGCAATTATAAATGATTTTTACCTTTTCTTCATTTTAAAAATATCTCAAATGTTTAAGGAAATATTTAGCTTAATCTCTGTTGCACTCAATCAATGAAATCGCAAGACAACACCGATTTTATTTCCAATACAATCCACTGTATATGATGGCAACACTCAAACTCACGCTATGGAACATAATCATGTTTTAACAGGTGCTGAGATTAAAGACGTTTGCCTGATATCTGGTGGTGGGCAGTACTAAAGTGAAACTCCAGCTCGCAACACGGTTATCTCAACTTGTATCAACAATTGTCGACTGTAAGAATACTTTTTAGAACAACTCATTTCCACCCCACTGCGAAGTATTTTAATGAATTTATTGTTCTAATTACTAAATAATAATACTACGTGAGCCACCGGAAACTGTCACACGTATTAACTCGCCGAGTACGTTAATATTGTCAACAGTCAACAGGTTCGGATGCTGTCAATCATGCTATTCATTATAGCCAAACAAAATTAGTTACAACCTGTGCAAATCAAAACTGCATGCGATCATGAAGTGATGCTTTTGTGTAGCAAATTGCTTCGCAAAGCAGTTTTCGGAGGCCATAAAAAACTAACCCATTTTTTCAGAATTATTAGCAACTTAAACTACTATTTTTGTCATAAACCATTATTTGTACTTGCCGTCAGAATCATCAAGTCACATCTCATGAAAATTACGACCAAGTTCGATAGAGTCTCTGCACCTTCGCAAAAACAATCATGTTGATAGATGTGCAGAACTAAAGTTTGAAGGACACAACTCTTATTAACTTTAACCCATGAAGGACAAATGCAATAACCATTGCTCACAAGTTCAGCGCTATATAAACATGCTATCCATCCAGCTTAGCTTTGCCAATTTTGTTACATACCGAAACATGAAATGTAAAATTTCCTTTATGAGAGTAGATGACAAACTCGCCGACAATAGTTTTCATTGTCTGTCGGTGTGCAGTAAAAATTGGATCAATTACTCACCCATATACGCTGAATTCCTGATTGTTGGGAGTACACAGGAACATTATTTTGAATGACTTGAAACACGACGAAAAGATGGTTACATTGTATTAGTATATTAGTAAAGTAACAATGTGAATATAACTTCATATGCAGTTGAGTATCTAACTTTTGCTACTTTCATGCACACAATATCCAATTTATGTAGGCACCGGAATCTTTTTCGTTCTGGAAAGTTCGGCAAACCAAACACCAGGCTCTTACTAATAATGATGAAGAATGAATGCCATGATTAAAACTGAAATACAATTTATGCTTCCAACACCAGTCCAGTGTGTCCGAATTGCGAATTATGTACAAGTGCAATGGAAAATTAGGTCAATGGGTTGTTTGATCAATGACTCATCGTGCCACCTGTACAGTTCTGAAATATATCGATCCTTGAAGGAAGGAACGAAGGAAATCTGAAAGGACCTTGAAATGTCTTGGCTCTTCGTTTGTTTTAGGAACGTAGAAATTAGCGGCTTTTTGGAAATGTCATAAAACTAAGGGCCAACTATTCAAATTGAAAAGAGCAGTCATTTATTAACAATAGTTTAGTAAGGAACTAAAATGTGCTAAACTTCTCTACGTAAGCATTTGTATGTAATGCTATAAGCAAGACTGCTAATCAGTAATACAATGCAAAGATGCTTGATCCAATTTGTGTCCTTTTTTTCGAAAAGTTCACCAACTCTAGTTTCCGTTAAGATAATAATTCAACTGCTTGGATTTCTTCCGCAAAATTATTAGTAGATCAACGGCAAAGTGATAATCCATGGCCTTGGTGGAAGACAATGCTTTGTGCTGTAAAAAACATCCTTTGCCCGAGATCATGTATTGTAACTAGCATTATTACACCTTATAGATTTAATGAAACTTCGATTTCTCATTTTAGCATGTTATATGGGACTGATGCACTTTTAATTAGGAAATAATTAGTGTATTCATAACCCGAACAATCTGCGGACGTACAGGTACTTATAATCCTTCTATTTTTATTTAAAAAGTGAAATGGGATTCTTTTGCAACACATAATTTGCCAAACTCGCAGGAGGTACGTATATACATATGTAGTTTAATGTAATAGTATTATTATATTCTCCAAAATAGAATTAGTGAGAGCAGATCGTGTCTCAATAAATAAATTTAAAAAATGCGTGGCTAGATTTTACTAAATGGCACTTAAGATTCGTTGTCAACTTGTGGTGTAACAACTAGAAAGCACATTTATGCTATAGACAGAATAATACAAATCAGTAGTCCATGGGCCATAATTCTCCTCAATTTATTTTATTAAATGCATGCCTATAAATTATAAATGTTTGACACTTAATTCATACCAGGCGATTCTTTTCCTTCATAAATTTGCTGGCTTACGAAAAATACCTAATTTGTGTTTCTAAATTGTTTTAAAGTGTTCAATGTCGTGCAGTTTCATGTTTATGGCCATTTCCTTTCTATTAGTATTTAACGAGATAATTCACGCCCGTTATATGACCTTCGCTCGTGCAGATATAACATGCGAACATTTTTTCGACGAACTTATCATTAAAATTACTGGAGAAAAGTGTAGTGTCGTGCTCCTGGGACGTCACTTAGCATCTGGTAAAATCTCCTGTGAAAGTGCGAAAGGTATTTCTTTCTCTTTCTTGTTGCATAAATGTTAGAATTATGAAAATAAGTCTGTAATAATTATAGAGTTTAAAGGATTTATTGTAATCTAATTAAACTAGTGTAATATCTTAGCACAGTAGAGGGACCATAAACATACACTTTTGAGTATATAAATACCTATATATATTGTGTATTAAGATACTTAGACGTCAGCATGAGACATTTTGACAAAAAAGCGACATCTAACGTTACAGTGTTTTTTATCTTTTCTCGTAACAACTCTGTGAACGGATATTTTTTCTTGGCAGCAGTGGTTTCAACAAATCCTTCTTCTCCAGGCAATAATTCTTATGGATGTTTTTTTACCATCATTAGTCGAGAAACAACTCTGTGAACGGATATTTTTTCTTGGCAGCAGTGGTTTCAACAAATCCTTCTTCTCCAGGCAATAATTCTTATGGATGTTTTTAGCCATCATTAGTCGAGATCGAAAAACTTTTTAAAACGTGTGGGACAAGAATAATTGTGATACTACAGGAAAAATTGGCAAAAACTGAGTGTAATTGTTTATTTCCTTTGTGGGGTAAAATGCAACATATTGGTCTCTGAATTAATACAGTAGAAAACCGAACGAAGTGAAGTAAAGTGACGTGTACGTGACTGCGTGGTCCTGTACCACGAGTATCAACAACAAAGCTGAAAACCTAGAAACAAAGACGTGTCGTTGCCTATGACTTGTTGTTGTGAACATCTGAACATCTCTCTCACGTTCTTTTTTTGGCGTGGTGTCAACTCGCTTAATCTAATAAAAATAGATTTTTTTCTTCGTCAACAACTCGTCTCATGTTTTCATAGGATCACTTTGTCAGAATTTAAAATTTTTAGTAGACTGTTCTCACATTTGTATTCTTGTACTCGTTTTAAAAGGACAAAACATCATATAGTTAGTAATTGTGGAGTAGATGAAGCAGAATAATATTTCAAACCTTCTACAACATTATCTATGATCTATAGAGGTTGAGCCAGTGCACAAGTGCCCGACTCGGTGATTAATCTTCTTACGTTGCTTGCATGAAGATTTGTAAGTTTTGAAGGATAACTTTCTCCCTTATCACTCTGCTTGTACTAACCACTTTCAAATGTAAAAGTGACAACGTATCAAACGCCAAGTTACATAAATTAAGTTTACAGGAGTACTTGTAATGTTGTGAGTCATGTAAAAAGAGACTGGTCTGATTTCTTCTAATTATTTGCAGCCTAATGCTAACAGATACATGTAATCGAGTAACTAGCCAAATGGCAAATTTTGCAGATTTCAAAAGGATAACACTGCTGTGAACGCCTCCACTCTCCACTCATTTCTACTCCATCAACCTACAACCGGGAATAGATCTGTGTAACACTACCAAATGTAGCTCAACAAAAGTAGAGCAGCATTTCACACCGCTGCTGTTGACGTTGTACTCAACAAATATTATGTTCTAGTGAATGCGTACCTACATGTCATGCCAATGAAGATACAATGCGCCGATAATATAGCCATGAGAATTTGAATCAAATCACCAGAGATCGGAAGGAACAAAAAATAAAAGATGTGTCAACTTTCATCTTATGTAAGATGTAGTTATACCCAACATTCCCAACAACGGTCAAATTTATATAACTTGACTAGTGTGAGTGACTACGGTCTCATGCTAAATAGTCTCTTGCTGGTAGGTTTCGGTTGTCGACAAACGACTATAGTGAAGAACGAATAACAAGCCCAACCCTAGAGGTGCCCCTCTGTCATGCTGTTTTGCCATTTCCACCGACGCTCTTTGTGCAAATTCGAAGCGTAACATTTAAATTGTTATTTTGATGCCACGAAAGTTGTAGGAAGTCTTAGGTTGTAACTTTTTTTCGTAGTATTTACTTAGTAGAATGTAACTCTGGCAAAACATGAAATGCCTGTCTATCCCCGGCAAACCAAGCCAGTAAGCAACCAATATTTTACTTAAAACTTTAAACTCGGAATTGCCCAGTTTCGCAGGAAGGGATTTGGAGCTGTGTGTAATTTATATAATGTAAATATACATGTAAAGTAAAATATGCATCTACCACATGCAATGATTTCCTATATATTTCATTTGGAAGAAGATAAGTGAAAAATATTTTTTAGATGTTTAGCCAACAGCGTGTGATTAACTAAGACAACTTCCACTCTACCACCACCGTAACAGAACGGAAATTTCTTGGCTTCCGTGAAACAAAGGCAGTAGCTTCTGTTTCCCCATCAGTGGCTGTGGTGCTGGCTGGTGGTGGTGAGTATTTTTTGCTTATTATTATCATTGTTACAGATTATTCCGTCCTAAAAATTATTCTTGATTCCTTTGTGGTTTGATAAAAGAGAGAAGCGGGTTGCATAGATTGTTTTATATCTTGTCAAAACATTGTACACATTCAAGAATAATTCCTTAAGATTAAGCATTTGAACAAACTACAAACTTTGTTCACACATTTTATGCTCAATGTCGATAAGGATTACACAGTTGATTACAAAGGAATCTTTGGATTGTTAATATAAGTTATACGGGACGGGAGAATGTATGAGTGGCGGTGGTGTGGGTGAAGGCTAAAGTCCATCAAGAACGAAAATAAATTAGGAGTTAACAAGAATTTACTCCATGGGTGTGTATCTGTCACTGTTAATCATGTGTTTTATGACATATGTGCATGAAGGTATCACAAGTGTGCAGAAGACATGTTGTCGACGTCCTGGTTGCCGCTTTGCGGCTTTCTTCTCCTCCTTGGTGTAAACTTTCATCATGTTGCTGCTCAAGAGCAGAAGCTTCGTGTCACCAGCATTCTGGTGAGTAAATAGGGTTCTTTGTTGGGAAAAGTATATATATTTAATTATTTTTTTATGTGACATCGTTAAATCTTGAAAAATGAAAGTCATCCATTACAATTGCCCATCACGTGCGTGCAAATCGTTGGTGACGTTGTGGTGGTGGTGGTGAGCAAAGAAATGTAAAGGCCTGTTCGGAAATTTTACAGGTGACATATAAAAAAGAAAATTGGCAAGTAAAAAAGTATCCCATTAAATATGGGGTCTCCTGAGAATGAGGTGTTCTCAAATTAAGTTTTGCTGTCTAAAGTAAATTATTACGATTGCATTGTTTTACAACTTCAGTGGCGAGCCTTTACGTTTCTTCACAAAGGTTTTACGACACACCGTCAATTAAAATTATATATGCAATACAGGTACGCAAATGTTCAATAATTTTATAATGTGCTAGGCTGAGCCTTATTTGATGAAAGGAGATGATGGGGATGGAGACAAACTTATTGGATTTTGTGAAGATCTTGCTGAGAAGATATCTGAAGTTTTGGATGCAGAACGTACGTTCCGTTTCCTTTCTCATTGCTATCGTAAACTAAGACTAGTAGCTTATGTTAGATTAGATCAGCTCACATTTTAACGAATGCCAACCAGTAGCTTTTTTATGAATTGCATGAATGCAGATCGTTTTTATATGGGCCTTACGTTGCCTCTCTACGAAGACACAAAAAGCTATTTTTAGTATTCACATAACATGGAAGAACTTTCTATTCATGTTGTTAATTGAAAATGTAATCCGTTGTGTTATAGACGAAATTCATGTTGTGAAGGATGGGAAGTTCGGCATCCCTGATCCCTCAAGCCCCACCGGTTTTAATGGAATGATTGGGGAAATTCTCGCCAACGTGAGTATAACAAGCGACTTTGTACCAGAGATAATTATTTCACACACACTAGGCTGTAGACTCACCTTTTATTATATGTATATGTGGGCAGTGGGCTGGGCATATTAAGTTTTTCTTTGCGTATAGAGCAAGAAAGCAAATAATGACTAATCTCTGTGTTCCTTTGTGTCTACTAATAACATGCAAAAGATGTGTCCAAGGTCATTCAAACAGTAAAATGAATTCGACACGCTCGGCTTATTTTCTACGGTTATGATGAAGAAGGCACATGATAGGAGGCTAATGTATATAACTTCTTTGGGTTCCTAAAAATCTACATGTAGGAAGCAGACTTGGCAATCGCTCCTATAACCATTACGGCAGCAAGAGCGAAAGTGGTTGACTTTTCAACTCCATTCCAAGATTTCCAGCTCAGCATTCTGATGAAAGAGCCTCCCGAAGAAGAGGACGAGTCCGATGCTACCTACACATTTCTCTACCCTTTTCACTGCTACGTTTGGATCGCTACCATTGTCTCTCTTGCAGCTATCTGGATTCTATCACTGATTGTGGAGTACTCGTACAAAAAGCCGGAAAATAAACCCACTGGAATGTTCAATTTCCTACGACAGGATTCTATTGCTTCTCCAGAGTAAGTTTTTTTCCGTCAGAAAAGATATTCGGGTGCGTTGGGAGATGCTTGCTATAGCTATGATTATGACATGGGATTAATGAGAGTCCATTGTAAAAAATGCTTTCACTTTTTCGCGGTGCAGATCATTCACAGGAAAACTTATTCGTGTAATCTTTTGGGCTTTTCTTTTTGTCATCCTCGCTGCGTAAGTTGACACAATTTATTTCATCATGTAAAATCTATGATAATAGAATTTAGGAATGTTGCATCTAATTGTTGTGTAGCCACTGTGACCTTTCCGGATGGATTTTCATGCAAAAGTAATGTTTTTGCAAAAAAAATAATTGGTGATTCGTACTCTACACATCATCCCCGTTCGAATGACATATCACTCTTACTTGTACTCAAAGGGCCCCTGATCGACTTATATACCTTTGCTTCTACTTCACTCACATTTTTCAACTTTTCATTCTCACCTTCCAATATCTTGACTTGTAAGCTGGTTCTTGAATTAGGTCGTTTCTGGAATGGTTCTGTTACAAGTTGTAGGAGAGGAAGTAGCCGTTTTTCTCGTGATTTGCGAGATAAATAAAGAAACCACTTCATTGTGGAGGTGTCTTATTTGTGATGCGTTGAGTGCATTCAGAAATTGGTAACGTGTCATGATTCAGTTCATTCAGGGTGTAACAACATGACGAGACCATGCCTGAAAAAGTTTCATTGTTCGGAAAAATGTAGCAATCATAGAAATGTTGCTGCTACCGCTTTTGTTCGCAGCAATTAGTTTCTTCAGGATGAGTGGGGGACATCAATGTTTGTCTGCCTTTCGGTATTGTGACCATTAGCTGTTCCTGTTATGAAAGAGATGGTCCTTGCACTGGTGTCGTGAGAAGATAGTAGAAGCAAGTTCACGGGCTTTCACTGATGAGTCAGGATCTTAATGAGAAATGCTCACAAACTTGTTTTGTTTCTCAAGAGGGTGGTTTTTTAAATATTTTTCTGTGTCAAAGTTTACCGCTTCAAGTTGCTCATTCAAGTTCAACAACAAATTATCCCGGGTCAAAATTTTCGATCCACGATTACCTAGTTCCAAAAACGACAAACAAATCGTTTCACATAAGTTTCCCTATGAGTACAAGTAATTTTATACTATCCGGACGAAAACAGTTACATTTGAGGTGTTGAACAAAAATATGGGTGGGTGCCACGAATGTATTTTTTAACAGTAGGACCAATTATATGTAGCTGAAACAAGCATGATAATAATTATGTGACAGCCTCCGCCTGTCTTCTAACATCCAAAGTTTTACCATGCTACTTTATCACCATCAGAAGATGAGGTTCAAATATATTTCAATTTTCCTTTAAAATTATAAAATGTATTTAAAAAACGTGATCGCAAAGTCCCAAGTCGTCCAGGGATTCATCACATAGGATGGCCTTCACGTTTTACTTTTACAGGATTGGTAATTATTGGTGAGTTTGATATCTGGTAGCATTTTTACTATCAATACTGGGCAGTACGGACAGAAGACTTGTGACTTGATTAGGCTGCATTAATGCAGCGCAAAAATATTTTTTCACTAAGTGTATATTTCATTAAGTTTACGAACAAGAAAATTATTGGCTTTCACAAACTTATCGACTGAGGGTTGTTCAACAGATATGCTGCTAGCTTTGCTGCTCAACGAATTGCCGATTCTGAGGAGTTCGCAACGTCCGACGTTGACAGTGTCGAAGAACTGGTGAAATCCAGCGATGATATTGTTTATGGAGCTATTGAGGGTGGCTCAACAGAACAATATTTCCGGGTATCGTCCCCATTATAATTATATGTATTATGTATAGTTCTTTTGGTTTTTTTCTCGTACTAATCCGGTTTCTAAATTTGAAACCGCAGCTCAAATTATGATGATAATGCATTTATTTTAATCAAAGGGTCATAATAGTACAATGTTTTAATTTGCTGACTCTTGAAACAGCGCTCAGATAATCCCCTTTATAAACAAATGTACGAATTTATGGCTGCAAAAAATTCAAGTGTTGCCAGCTACGCAGAAGGCATAAAAAAAGTTAGGGGAGGCTTTGATGACGACAAGGATGACAGCGATGAATCAGGAAGTGGCGAGGATGATGATGACGATGATGAAAGTAACATAATAATCCACCTTTCAGTTGTATCGGAAATTTTTTTAAAAAATTACAGGTGCTATACGTTTTTGTAGTTGAATTTGCATTCATTATGGAATCACCCGCCGCTGAGTATCAAGCCTCAAAAGCACCTTGTGATCTCATTGTTGCGTCTGAAGAGTTCGGTCCCACCAAAGGTTAAAGGTTAAATATACTTAGGTGTTAAAACAGCAGTTAATATTAATATTTTATACTAGCTTCCTCTGGTTAGGCTATGGCATCGTGACTGCAAAGAATTCTCCCTGGAGGTACATTCAATACATATTTTAAAACATTTTAATATTTCCCCTTTCGTCCTTTGTCTGGTTAATAATCACTAATCACCCATAATTTTTGTATGGTTGTGCATTTTTGCTGATAGCGCTAGAGTAAATCTTGCAGTGCTGGAAATGAAGGAAAATGGAGAAATGGAAGAACTTGTTGAGAAATGGTGGAATGACAGGACTTGTGGTGGAGATGATGCCGACGACGATGACGATGATGATGATGGTGACGCAGATGAAGTAAGTAGGCTTAAAACTTTTAATTGTTGCCATTTGTCCGAAAATTAAAACATAACAAACTGTTTTATCTCAAAATGACTCTTTTTCAAAGGATGATTTCGATCAGCTCAATCTTAGCGAGTTAGCTGGAGTTTATTATGTGCTCATCATTGGTCTGGTTGCTTCACTTTTAGTATGGTTTTTGGAAGGCAGATCAACTCCGAAATAAATTCGGTGATTGTTTTTTTAAACAAGCGGACTTTCATCCGTCTTCCTAAATATTTCTTGATACTATGCTCATTATTACTCTTTTAAAATGTGAATACTAAGTTTACACACCTACTATTGGTATGCTATTGCATTATATGTGTCTCTAATTTGTCTTTGAAATACTTTAAGGGTTTGTTAATAACGGAGATATCTTCTCGCTGACTTATCGAGCTTCTTATCACAATAAACATATGCCTTCCAACAAATTTTGAATTCTGTCATAGGAAGACGTACAATATATTTATTTCAATCATTGTTTCTGTTCGCTGTAAATAATGAGTCATTGCTGTCGCAAAAAAATTGCTCACATTGTACCTTTGTCATAAATAAATTGAAATAAAAACGGCTACAACTTTTTTGAAGCTGCTGCACATGCATGTTTTATTTCTCTGTGTAAATATTTCTTTCCAATGTTACAAGTACATTCACATTCTTCTTTTGAAGAAATAATGCGGACAAAAAGATGTGCTTTCAGAAGAAACTTTATTTCCTTTCTCATTAAGCAGGTGAAAGGTGAGACCGAGTCACACAAGACCTGGCATTGGAGTAACGCAAAACCCTGACGTAAAAGTTGGAAACGAATGAAGAAGATGAAATTGCTTTTTAGGATGATGTCTCTTATATTATTTCTCAGTGTAGTGTAAGGATCAGTGCTTCCAGTAGAGCTTTTAGTCCGTCTGGGTATTGATTTTGCTGGCTTCCATTTATCATTTCATTGTTTTCCAACTTTGGGCAAATTGAAATTTCTCCACACTCATTCATATCACGTTAGAGTTTATTGTTTTGCCCTTGTTCTCGTAACACCTCACATCGTAAATGAAGTTTTTTTGGGGAGTATGGAAAAAAAACTTATGCATTTAGAAGCAAAAGGGAAAGTACGTTTGTCTGGCTCTTGTGGATTACAGTTGTAAACATTTGGAGATATTCATTTTGTGGTGGTTGAGTTTATTTATTGAAGCAAAATTACTGCCTGACATCTACCACGACCGTGATCCGTCAGGCTGTGAAACGAACACATAAGATACTGCGCATATTGTTGTCCTTTCCCACTTTCTTCCTAAAGATTATTTTACAAATCTTGAAGTTCTTGCTACGGGGCCAGATCATATTAGCTTGTTTAATAACAAATCATCACATTTTGTTTAAAAGTCTTCAAGGCTGAATCAGCTAAATAGTGTTACAGAGAATAATATGCAAAATGTAAAAATTGAATGTATGAGTATTCTGAGTAAGCAAGACCAAACTCGAATGGAGCATATGGATTTCCCTAATTAGATTTTAATAATTTTCATTGGAAAGTCTTAAAACCCCCTGTACGCTTGCACTAAAATTATTCAAGATCTCGCTACTACTGAATGAGTGGCATTTGTAAATAAATACACTGAACCATTACTTCATTAAGAATGATTATCCGAAACGGCTGTGCAGTGAAAGAATTGCTTGTGTAAAATTTCATAATGTGAGATAAGTTGTAAAGGCATAATCTCACTTATCATAGGTCTTACATGAAGTGATATTACCTATAAATGTAGATTCAGTTTAACCTTTTTCAAACCGATTCGAGCAAGTCTCCTTTTTTCAGGTTGGTTTCACACGCTCCAAAACCAATAGGAAGAAATATTATTAATTTGTCTTAATTAGCAAATGCCATTGCCGAATCGATGTCCAACAATTAGCAAATGCTTGTTTATACAGATACTTATTGAATCGTATGAAGGAACAGCGACATTGATTAACTGCTCCTTTTCAGTTGTAACGAACTCAGGGTCAGACAAAACCACTACATTAGATTGAAAAAGTTTCTTCGCAAGAATTCCAAAAATCTGACTAAAAGTCCCGGAGTGCTCAGGATGTAATCCTTAAGTGGGTCTGGTGCAAGTATATAAAATCTAGTTATCTATGCATGACACATGACACTCTGGAAAAGTCTAGAAGGAAATTCAAAGCTTTGGACTTGAGGATTGATTATCAAGGTCATTAAAAGAAATGGAAAAAAGAACCTCTTCAGGTCAGACAGCACGAGAGTAGTAGAAATTATAGTCACAATTACAAACCCAAGCATGACTCCAATACATGTGCAAAAGTTTTTATGGCAAACTGCATGATTCGCCTCAACAACGACAGGACAGGACAAATGGTTGTTTTCACCACAAATAAATACTGAATACTGAACAAACAGTAAAGCCAGCGTATTGCATCAAATGTAGTAGAAATAGAAATCCTTTACTTATGTATGGTTTGTAGAGGTGCTTTTGACCGTGAAGTTCAGAGCAGCCTGGAACGCCCTAGTCCTTATAAATCAAATACCTTTATTTTTGTATTCTTCCATTCTCGGGTAACAATGGTATGCCAGACTTCGCCTCGGACCCAATTAACTAACAAAAATAATTTCCTCTTCTCAAAATAAATGTACTTTTTCCTAAAAATAAGAGCCAACAATCGCTCATAGAAAACACCTGGAGGTATTTGTTTCATCAAAAGAGAAAGTAGAATTCCGAGAAGCAGTTTAAGTGTGCTCTGAGCCATAATTTGTCCTCTTCAGACATACTAAGAAATATCCAGTCCGTTTAGGATTGTGGCGCAATTTCACTCACACAGATTCATTGTATTATTAAATGCGTAAATACATATACGCTTTTGTACCAACTCTTGTCAAATTTTTTTCACGGATAGCATGTATTATTCACACTGCAGGACGGAAACAAAAACGAAGCTGCCTATCTCAGCAAGTATAAATAAACACTTGCAGATTCTACTGGATAGTGTAGATACTTGTTCCTTTTGTTATCGCTACCACATTTAAGATAACACGAGGAACAAAAATCAGTGAACAGGCATTTCCACGAAGAGCAAACTAAAAATGGAATTATTTTGCTGTGGAAATATACTTATTTTACTGTATCTAGTATATGGTTGACTAAAACCTATTCTTCCTTATGAAACATGAATGCTGATGTGAATCTACATTTGCCAACCAATATCAGTACAATATTACATTTACAACATACGCAGATTTTGTTTTGACCCCTCTTACAAATTGGAAGGAGCATTATTGGTCAAGTTTTCCTCATAAAATTGACGTTGCAATTTATAATCATGAAGGAAGTCAAACTAAAAAAAGACAAAGGGAAAGCAGAACAATGGCCATTATGCAAGTCGTAAGAAAGCATACTACGATGAGTCGCATATTTAGCTGTAGTTGATATGATGAGTTTGCGAGACTGAGCCATTGAACCAATGATGTACACATTCCATTAGTAGCGCTTTGTCTC
>JAHZNF010004341.1:0-20675 GCA_027744215.1 Troglopedetes dispersus
TTAGGTTCAATCGTTTTGTTAGATTCTCTCGATGCTTGCAATTCTTCAGTAAGAAAGATCAAACTAAATTAGTTAAGTCTGTTATAAATCGTAAAAAAAATTTACATATCCATTGTATGTAGTAGCTCTAAAAATTATTTATTTTTTAGCCACATTGGAGCGACAGAGAATGGTGAACGCTAGGTTGCTCTTTCTTTTCAAATTCTCAAATTATTATCTGGGATTCATTTACTTTACAGGATGCATGTTTGTATGGGTCATTGGATTGGTACATTTAGATTTAGACATTAAGATTAAGAAATGATAATACTAATTATTATTATGATAATATATGTACTACTAAATATTTTTCCTGGACGGAATACTAATGATAGAGTTGCCATTTTTCAACATACAGGATGCATTAGATTACCTCCTTTATTATGGAATGACGGAGCTGGATGTCTCATATCTTCAAGGGTATCGTAAAAACAAGGAAGGGTAAACGAAACCACAAATTTTCGAATTAATATCAAAATAACCGAAAATAGTTATGCGTCTCAATATCAGTTGTAAAATGTTCAAACAAATTCAGGTATGGATCAAGTCCTTGGGACTTGTTTGTCATCACCACAACATTTGCGACTGCTGTGGTCACCACCGTTGGGTAATGATATATTATTTCATAGGCCGGTCTGGAGCTGGTACTGAATGATTTTCTCTGACAATTTTTTTTCTCTTTCAGGTATGGAGATGTGACGCCCTTCAATGAGTTAGAAATGGCAATTTGTATAGTTTGCATGTTGGTAGGAGCTGTATTCCTAAACGGGATGTACACCAGTGAGATGACCAGTTTAGAAGCAGGCTTGGGTAAGATTGCATAAGGAATGGCAAATGACAACTCTTGCATATCGATACTAAATTTTGGACCGGTGAAACTGATTGGTTTTCAAGTAAATAAACATTACGAGTAGTGTGCAGAAGAAACATTATTAATTACAGACGGGGCTCGGTTTGACATGTTCTTTCGCTTGCGAGAAATTCGTAATTACTTGGTAAGGAACTTTCGCCAGCAATTGGGAAGAAGGAATGAATTCACCCTACATCACCAATCACAAGAAACTTCATTTAAAATTGTACAAATTCAAATTTTCATTACAGTCCAGCATCGAAACCATGCCTTTTTTCAACACTAAAGTCGAAGACTACTACAGATGTTTGTGGACATATCGAGAAGTCAGTTAGCTGTCAACTATATTGGGATATATAGCCGAATCTTTTTTACTGCTATGTGGTTTAATTTTATTTATGACACCTTGCAGGGAGTGCTAGATGTTCCATTCATGAATGAGTTGCCCCAAACATTCCATGAGGAGTTGCTGTTCGATATTTGCCAGGAAATGTTTGACAAATCGCAGTTGTTCTATAATCTGGATCCAACGTTTCTTCGAGCAGTGTCTAAAGTAGCAACTGTAACATTGTACAATCCCGATATGATTCTTTGCATGCAAGGAAAGCTTGCAAACACGATGTACTACATTCTTCAAGGAGAATGCCAGGCTATGTCAAAGTTGGACCCAGCCAATCCGTCCGCAATTTTTAGAGCCGGGTCCATAATTGGAGAGATTAATCTATTCTTCTCGTTTCCGTACACGACCACGGTAGAAACTAAGACATGCTGCCAGTTCATCATTATTACCAAAAGAAAGCTTTTCGGTATTATATGCAAGTTTAGAAACGAGCTAGAAACCCTTAGGACTCGTTGCAAGGTTTTCACATTTTTTTGTATGGTCACTAATCAAATTAGCTCTCGTATAAACACTAAATTACGCAAACGTGACTGAACACTTGCAGCAAAAAATTGACGAGCTCTATGAAACACATCAGGCGTATGGTTCGGATCCTGTTTGTTGGGTCAAAGAGAAAACTGATTTGGATAATCCGGGCAATCCAACCAGTGATAAAGTGCGAAGAAACATGAGATGGTAAGAGTAGCATGCAAGTACACCAACCAAATTAACATTTAAGTGCGGTAAGCTCTATCAAGCCCTACGTTTCTGCTAAAGCTTCTGAAACTGTTTTTGTACTGTACAGGGGAAATGGACTAAATGCTGAAATTTTGGAGGATGTTGTAGACGATTCAGAGGTCCCTTAATTATTATAATTCCTTTACTTTAATCTGACATTGTATTGAATCTTGAGGACAATAATTTGACAATGTTGCAGGTGGTAGTGATTTTTGATACCCCTTGCTCAGACCCAACCGTATTAAAGGTTAGTTTTTTAAAATTTCAACTGCAAAAAAATATAGATTTTGTTCTTACACTTTTAAATTAATGCATGTGAGCGTGAAGATGAAGGCGAAGATTAGAAATTGCATTGTGTAATGTTATAACGTGTTTCTTTCGAGTAGAACCATCTAACTCCGTACATGTTGTGTGTTGTTCCGGAATTCCTAAATTCCGCCACGGAGTGGTTTATTATCTGGAATTATGTCATTATGGCGTTATCCCTCTGGTTTGCTTTTTTCGGACCGTATTGTCTAATTTTCCCGGAAAGCACCAAATTCAGCTATTTCATGTGTCGAGCTCAGTTTTTCTTTACCAAGATTACTGCCATTGTTTTCATCGCGGATGTGTTTGTGGAAATAGTGGGAGCCTGCCCAGTTTCAGGTGACCCTTTTCTTTATTCCACTTTTCAATATGTATGTTTTTATGGTTTTTAAATAGCATGTCAGCGTTGTGCTTTAATTTACTAAATTTTGTTGGACAGGTTGGTATTACAGGTTTTGGGATGGCCTTACAGTGGTGCGCATACAACCAACTTTTTATCTCGACATCCTGGCAGCACTACCGTTAGATGTTTTGGTAACGGAGGATCAAAACATTTGGCAGATCTTGGGAACAGTCTTTAAAGTTGGGAAGATGTGGAAAGTGAGGACATTTATTTTTCCAGTATCATTGCAACTTCAGAATTTATGGTGTGATACTCTTCACATGACAGCCTTGGTATTAAATTAAAACTGTTTGCAGGTGATTCGTTATTTGCACTATCTGGATAATATATACCCACTGGATCTGTTTTGGTTCCGATTGATTCAAACCTTGATTGTAACACTTTATGGAATTCACTTTATTGCCTGCATTTGTTACAATCTGGCTTGTCCTTTTGACATAGAGTTAGTTAGAAATTTGTATACTTTCTTTATGAGTTTATAAATTGACTATGCAGATGTCGCTACCGCCAATGCAATGATGCTAATCATTCAATTGATTCATATAAATTGCTCTCTGATGCTACGAGTAGTTCTCAGTCTGTGGTTTGTCACAAGCGCTCGTGGCTTTCATCTTATGAAATTCGCGAAGGTGCTCGTAGCACGGAACAGGGTAACACGATCACCACTACTCTGGCTCTGGGGTATACAAACCCGTATCTGATCTCTTTCTACTACTCTGCAACGACCCTTACATCCGGTAGTATTTCGTCGTCATTAGTTAGACCTATCCTCAATTGAAAGTATTATAATAACTTCTGAACAGATAAATATAATATAATTCCTCCTGAGTTCTTCAGCCGGTTTTGGCGATTTCAACCCTCAAAATCGTAAAGAAATGCTTTGGGCTATTGGATTCCAACTGTTTGGATTCTTCCTCATCGGGTATTACACGTCTTTGCTGACATCTGCTCTGACGTGCTTGGTTAGACCAGGGTACGTGTACAGTTCACGCCGCCACAAAAGTATTAATGAAGTTCATGGCTATGCAAATTAATTATGTGTTATTAAAGATTAGTTATTAAAGGTGTACGATTTGGTTTGTAGCCTGGCATTGCAGCAACACATGGTGTCATTGTTGCGTTTTATGAAATATCACCATGTCCGTGAACATTTGCGAGAAAGAATTATTGAGTACTTCGTGTTACAACACCAACTCCGAGGAGGTGTACGACTGCTTCATGGCCAACATTTAATGCATGATGCCCCAGCGTACATCAAGAATGACGTCTTATACTTGGAAGTTTACGAGTTGTTGGATGGAGTTCCAGTGTTTTCCGTTAGTCTAATTCCACTTTGTTTCAATCGTTAAGATTAATTTATTGTATTAAATGAAATTATAATAATGTTTCTTCAGAAACTTGACTCGGAGATCATTATCCATTTGTCTCAAGCTATGCATCTATTTTTAATTCCTCCACACACCACTTTTGTTCAAAAGGGAGAAGTTCGGAGAACCCTTTATGTTATCAAACATGGTTCGATGGGGGTAATATGAGAAATACTGGAATTTATTGTGTCTGCTGTAACGGCTACATAAATCTTGAATTGACCGAAAAATTATTAGGGCTACGATCAGTAGACCTTGCGTTTTCCGTCGGGTAGGTGCTGCTTGCCGAACGCGTTGAATGATTTTCATGAAATTTAGTACGTAGAATCCTTAGGATCGCTTCTGGAGCAAATACGCTTAACGGTTTCGCCTTTGGTGGTGAACAAGTCATGATCGTAGCCCTCTGCATTTTTTCAAAATGTTTATTATTATACTACCTTTGAATATTATTTATTATTAGGTTTACTTGCATGACGATTTGAATCCATCGAATATTTTAGAAGCTACAGCCCATTTCGGAATTCGTGACTTACTTTTAGGAGAACCAGTATGATTTTAATATTATATTTATTTACGTAGATTTCGTCATGCCTTTAACACTGCCACCGTATTTTTACTATTATTTTTCCTTTTCTATGTGCAGAGTCATTTTACCATTCGCAGTTTAAGCTGTGTCACAATGTACTCAATTAAGCTCCGAGACCTGGAAGAGATTCTAGAAGATGAAGATGATTTGTGGGACTTGATCAACAAGGAAAAAGACCGCACTAAGAACGCGATCCATGAGATGGCCTTACTTTATTCATCACTTTCATACAATAAAGAAGTTACTTACGACAAACCAGCGACAATTAACTCATGGATTAAGGTGACGAAGCGGATACATGTCAAGGAAGACATAAAGTTAACTCGATTGGAAGCAATCAGGGAGGCAGAAATAAATATGATTAATAATGAGTACAATGAACTTTACAACTCAGTTGGTGGGATTACTCGATTTTTGAAGTATATATACACATATAAAATTTATGAATTGAATTTAGGCACATGAGGACATAATTTGAAGATAATACTGTATTTACATAATTCCTTTAGATATTTCTTACTGAGAAAAACTATTCATCCTGCAGGAGCGTTTTCCAAATTGTGGAATTGTTTAATGAGTCTGATATGCTCTCTAACTGTAATTACCCTGATGCTAGAAACGTTTTGTTACATGAGAATGCCGTGGTTCCGGGTCTTCCAGTTTGTTTTGGATGTAATAAACTACATGGACATTTACTTAAAACTCCATTGGAGTTACTACAACCCTAACAATGGCATACTCATCACTCATCCCCTCAAAACTGCGATGAATTATATTCTTCATGGATCCCTAATTATGGATGTCGCCATATGCGCCCCGTTGGAGCTTCTCATGTGCATTTTTGGACAAACAAATTTATTTGGTTACGGACAAGGTTCTTCGTGGTACTCCAAGCTTCGCTGGATTCGATTATTTCAATTTAAGAGAATCCCTGTTGTCTTTCATGTGGTTCACAAAATATTTGATGCAAACAGGGGACTTTTTTTGTTAGTATTCTCCAAACTCAATCGCAGCCCCAACTTAAAATACCTTGGGTGCCTGTAATCCGGAGATTAAAGGAACCTATTGTTCTTCCAGATTAACGGTGTACATAATAGCAACCCTATTCTTGAGTACAGCTATTGCCGCTATTGCAGTATTTATAGCTTGCCCGTGGGAAACTAATGAATGGTCAGAGGGAGATGAATATAGGCTACCAATATGTCGGCGATTTAGTTGGGTGGAAGAAAAATACAGTAAGTTTCGTAAAACACGCTCAGGATGTTTGATCAATTTGGACACATTTAATTTGAAGACGGCGCATCATATCTTTTTCCAATTACTTTCAGATGATGCGGACGAAAATCCCCGAATTTTATCGGATGTTTTCAGGCGCTGGGTTCTCGGTCAATACTATGTGATTCAAGTAATTTTGGGTAATTGTTTTTTTTACACATTCTCGCTTTTTTGGGATGTCGTTAAATCAGTGTACTTTGTAGCAATGTACATAAATAAATTACTTTTAACTTTTAAATTTGTTAACAAATCCTTGCTTGCTACAGTTATCGGATTCGGGGACATGATAACCCTTCAGAAACCCGACGTAATTATGCTGGTGTTCATGTGTGTTTTTGGTAAGTGACCGCTATTGAACTTGAAATCATGTTTTTACTCAGAGGCTATCCAGGATTAGCAAGCATTAGCATTCAGCATTGATTACAGAATTAAACATTTTATGTTTCACTGGATACACCTTTGTAGGATTTCTTTTTATGCGTTGTGTGATTGCTGACTTGACCGCAGCTGAGATCGACAATGATGAAGCTCGAGCATTATTCGTAGAGCACATGAAAGTAATGAACCTCGTCATGAAAAGGGAAAAAGTTCCAAAAAAATTATCAATGTAAGAAGATAACGATGAGTCAGATCTTCAGTTAGAGTGATTTAACCTAGTATAATATTTAACTAACTCCAAATGACACTTTTGCTCCTTTAGTACTGTAATGACTCACTTGCGACACACGTGGAACCGGTCTCATGGACTCCAGCCTCGCGAAATTTTCGGCGAGCTTCATCCTGTTTTGGAATCCGAATTATACCTTAACTTAATAGGTGATAAGTTGAAAAAGGTGCCCATCTTTTCTACATTTCCTGCAACTCTACTTCGCCAGCTTTGCCGATACATGAAAACCCAGTATTTTCTGCCCGGGGAAAGAATAATGCGCTTCGGAAATTTTGAATATGAAATGTGTATAGTAATACTAGGAAAAGTATTCGTTACAGATCGGCATCTCAACTATATTTGTAGCTTGGGCGTGGGAAAATCATTTGGGGAGACAGGCCTGTTGAATGGCACTGCAAGGAGTCACAATGTTATTGCAGTATGCAACACCAAAATTTTTGTATTGTCTGCATCTCAATTTGAAATTTTCCTCGCCCGATATCCCAAGTTCAAAAATGCAATGAAAAGTAAATTGGCTTCCAACAAACGAGACTTCTTTGAAACGGGCATTGACAAGAAGATGCAGAAAGCAAGGAAACTTTCCCCTCAACAGAAAGAAGGAATGCTGAATGTATTTGCTACACGAACTGCTCAAGTCAAGGAGATGATAGCGAGAAGAGAATATGTTGAGCAATCTGGGATCCCGGAGGAGTTGATAGTCAAAAAGCACAGCAAACTTATTGGCTTTGGTGACTTTGATGATAACTTACCTTTCCTCTATTTTTCAATACCGATAAAGTGTGTGAATTTAGACCACAAAACTTGACAACCTCCGCAAATGAGTACTAGTTTTTCAGGATCTACTAACTAATGTGTGTGTTTGTGTTAACTTTTGAAACAGAAAACGATCTTGCTGCTCTTGCCTTATCCTTCATCCAAAGTGCATGTTCATGAAATGCTTCCACGTTTATATTACTTGGATGTGTATTCTAACGCCAGCCATTGCTGCATATGAAGAGTGCTTTTCGAAGGACTTTCTCAACTCAGAAAAAACTGCAGGCAAGACTTTTTTAAAAAGTTTCTTGCTCAATTATTTAAATGAAATTATGCAAATCTAAAAACCACGTATTTTTACTGGCCAATCTGACACATTTTTAGGTGAATCTGCCTTCAAGGTTTCGAAAACTCTTCACGATATATCGGATGTGATCGAGCTTACTTTTATCTTGGATATGATTATACAGTTTTTCCTGGCATACGAAGTGAAGGATGGAATTTATAACAAGACTCTCGACCGTATCGTCTTAAGGTACGACTCTGTTAAGAAATACATAACATTATAAAATACAACCTTGCCATATTTCCTTTTACTTTCAGCATGCTCACGCAGATGCAATAATTCACGAATTTTGCAGATATGTCACAGCCATGGATGGCTTCTTTTATGATTTTTTGGGTTGTGTACCCTTCCTTCTCGAGCAATTCTGTGAAATGATCGGAACTGACCTTGACGTAATTGGTGACTTATTTCCTCCTTTCTTCGAAGAATTCTTTGATAATATATATCTTGTTCGATGTATTCGTCTGGTTAGTAAACTTCAACAAAAGAGCATAATACAGTAGTGTAGGATTTGAGAAGAATAATTTGTAAGATTTATAATGTTTCAGTATCGCTACTACAAAAACATATTAAACACCAAGAATGACTTGAGTGTCAGTATTTTCCGACTGCGAATTACTCTCTCAGTCGCCTCATTCTGCTTAATGGCACATATGTTGGCGTGTATCTTTTACTTCATATCGCCATGCAAAAGACCGGATTTAATTAATAACACCTTCGAATTCTCTAATTTTTGCCCACCTCCTGAGGAAGGCTTGGAAAAATCTTACTGGACTACAGAGTGTAATTGGCTCCAGATATACTGACCTTTAAATCACTAACACTTGCTATTGTGAAATTCTAAACGAAATGAATAATTGTGTTGCTCTTCACTGACTGTAGTTGTACTTAACAAGCACATACAAGTGGACAAGATCAGACTGCAAGCTTGGCGATGGTGGTACAGATCTTTGTTAGTATTTCAAAAAAAATATTTGTACATTTAATATTTTCATAAATTTTCCCAGCTAACATGTAACTTTCACTTCTATTGTGTTTTTTTTATTTTCTAGGTATTGGGTAAGTAATTCGCGTGGCTTAAATGTGTTTCACGAGCACAAAATAAAAAATAATTAAAAAAGAAATAAAAGTTATTGCTTTACATTGAAGTTGATCTAACATACAATTAAAACTTTTGTTTTTTAACTATTAGGTTGTGACAACTATTTCTACAACAGGTAAGCGTTTGCAAGCTAAAAGCACTTTAAGTTGAATTTCATGTTGATTTATTGGTATAATTTAAAAAAATTTTATGTTTAGGTTTTGGGGACATTGTCCCAGTGACAATAATGGAAATGATTGTTGGCATCTGCTGTATATTTTGTGGGGCTTTCATTCTTTCCATAATTTTGAGTCAATTTACGTCCGGCATGTCCAGCCTGACAAAGAAACGTCGCGAGTATCTGTACCAAGTTTCGCTTTTATTGGTATGTATAAAGGATACCTTTTGAGTATGCAAAGGCTAATTTTACTTGACTCTGTAAAAACGGCGAGTAAATTCGGTTACACAGAAACACTTAAAAAACATCGGCTTGTCGGAGACTCGACAGTCTCATGTGATGATGTACTTTTTGACCTTGTGGGAAAGGTGCAGAGGCACACCGTATCATAAATCGTGGCACATTTTGCCAACTGCTCTGCAAATTGAGGTTGCTTACGCCTTATTCGGCGACACGTTGTCGAAGGTATTTAAACTTTCTGAAATTTCGAAAAGACATTAATTAGTGTTCACTGAAACCGGACAATCGTGTTTTAAGGTGCCATATTTTCGAGACACCCCGGAGAAAACCTTTCTTCGACAACTCTCCTGGCGTGTGAAGCACTCCTTGTATATCCCTGGAGCCTTTGTCCACAAAGACGGAGATCCGGGATCCACCCTTTTTGTTGTATACAAAGGAACAGTGAGCGGAACTCACTTGCTGGCCGATGGAGAGCCAGATTTGAAGAAGATATACAATTCTGGAGATGCGTTTGGCAGATTTGCTGCCTGCTTTCATGACGGAAACTACAAGAAGTCGTATCGAGCAGAAACATTTGTAGAAATTCTTGAAGTGAAGCAAAAAGACCTGCTGCATCTCACCAAGAAGTTGCATACGCCGTTTTCGGTGACACGTTGTCGAAGGTAATAAATTGTTTGAAATGACATAATTAAAGTGTTCACTGTACTGACAAACTAGTTGCGTTTTAAGGTGCCTTATTTTCGAGACAACCCGGAGAAAACCTTTCTTCGACAACTGTCCTGGCGTGTAAAGCACTCCTTGTATATCCCTGGAGTGTTCATCAACAAGGACGGCGATCCGGGATCTACCCTTTTTGTCGTATACAAAGGAACAGTGAGCGGAACTCACTTGCTGGCCGATGGAGAACCAGATTTGAAGAAGATATACAATCCTGGAGATGCGTTTGGCAGATTTGCTGCCTGCTTTCATGACGGAAACTACAAAAAGTCGTATCGAGCAGAAACATTTGTAGAAATTCTTGAAGTGAAGCAAAAAGACCTGCTGCACCTCACCAAAAAATTCCCGAGGTTTAAAGAAAAGTTACAAGATTTCATTGACACGAGATATTACCAAGGGGGAACACATACTAACCTCTTCAGTAAGAAACGAAGGGGCGCGGAGCCGTTTGAACTGTTGGGCGCTGAAATCTTTAATTTGAGGAGTGGTCGTGGTCGCAAGAAAAAGGAGTTAAAAGGAGATATGTACTTCAATGATTCTGATGAATCATCAGGCAATTTTGCTGTAAAGCTTAGAAGGGATAAAAAGAATAAACTGAAGGAGGAAAAACAGAAGGAGGGAAACCAGAAGGAAATAAGTAAAATTGGGAGGCCTCATCACCGGAAACGGAACAGCAAAGATGATGGAAATCCTGCGGAGGAACATGAAAGAAGCAGAGATGATGAGCATCATAAAGATCACAGACATTCTAAAGGTGAAGGACATCCTCAGGAGCGTAAAAAAGGTCTACACGAGGAACATGTTCATCATGGTTCCAGAAAATCGGACGAGTATGATCAAGACAAGGCTGATGAACAGACTGAACCACGTCGGCATCGCCATCATCACCACCACCACACACATGGAGATGGTCACAGTCGAAGACCGTCTTATGAAGAGGACGACAAGTTGGATGAACCACCGCCCCCACCTCAATTCCGCTATCAACATAGGAGGAGTGATGACACCAGGGAAAGCAAAGAAGAAGATAGAGAACCTCGCAGATTCAGTCGGGAAGAATACCGCAAGGACAAACCAAAGCGTAGGAGCAAAGAAAGGGAAGCACGAAAGGAAAGCCAACGACGTAGGTCTTCCAAGGAAGAGGAGCGCGAGGGCAGTCACAAAAGTAAAGACCAAAAACGTCACAGCAAAGAAGGAAAACATGGAAAAAGACGATCTTCAAAGGACCAAGGAGAACGGCCGCCCAAACACAATGGTGATTACGTATGGCGGGACTACGACTACACCTAGGATTTACATAATTAAGCCACCTGTAACATTATATAGAACGTTGAACGTATCGTACCTGCGCAACTTGTATGTGGAAATCAAACAAAGATGTAAAACATTATTTAGAATAAAATAATAAAATACTTTAATATATTTATTTAGAATCAACTCTTTAGTTAGTTATATCACAGAATACAATAATGATACAAGTTTATATACAAACAACTCTAAAATGTAACAATGTTCTTTAAACCTGAGTGGAAGTTTGAAGACTAGATTTTGTGTCATCTTTAATGATATCTGCGGCAAGCAGCCCCAACATTCTACAAGTAATGGCATTGATAGAGGAGTGCCTCTGCTGAAGAACGGAAGCGTCTACGACCCGTAATTTTTTTGCTCCTAACACTCTAAACAGAGTATATTTGAGACTTTACATAAAAACTTGTAAAGCAAGCAATTTCATCTTTCTTCCAATTAGCCAAGTTAAGTATGATGCTAAAAACTTAATACCTGAGGTGCGCATCAACAACAGCATCAGGATCGGAAACATTAATTCCAATTGGCGCTGTCCCAGCGTACTTAAATGCTGTGAGCGTTACGTGTCTCATGACACAGTCGTAGTACGCATCAGTTTTGAATTCATGGCGTTCGCATCCAGGAAGTGGTTTTGACATCAGTCTTCCGTTGACTTTGCCCATTGCCGTTGTATTCTCAACAAGTTTCACTGCCAACTTGATTCCTAGAAAAACAAAAAGCGTTCATTAACCAAAATATTTGGGCACATTAACGTTGCACACACGAACATGCTTGAAATATTTACCTTCCAAAAGTGCCTTTGAGTCATCTTCCGTTTCCAAATAGCGTGGGTTAATTTCCGGATATGTGAAAGGGTTAGTGTCTCTCAGTTTCACATACCCTCTGCCAACTGCACTATTCAAGGTCACTAGCTGAATAAATGAGTCATCACTGCCCTCCGCACCTCGAGCGAAGAAGTCAAGAATTTCTTGGCGAAAGTTGAAAGCTCTCTGTACAATATTTGAAATTTGCTTGGGCATAGTCACTGACAGAATGTACGTATGAATATCCGGTTTCGAAGCTCGACCAGCTTTTTTTGCAGTTTCAGTAACAATAGCCCAAGTGGCCTCCGACAAGGAAGATCTCACTAAACCCCTTTACACAAGTGTTTAAATTCATTGTAGTATGTAGCTTTCGTAAACTGGCATTAGAAATATGTTATGTATATAGGTTTAAGTAATGTAGGTACCGTCCAGTAGCAGCCCATTTCATCATGTTGGAAATAGATAGGTCCCTGTCAATTCGAATTCCAGTCCCTTCTTTGATAAGAAATGGTCCTATGACAGCCCCGTATTTATCTTGAAGGTACTGACCCACAGGTAAATTTAGTCTTGTTTCAATCTGTCAGTAAACGCATTTATGAATTTTCAATTCCTCGTGTAAATTGTATTACCCAAAATAAATTATCTGTAAACTATTAAGCAAAAGATATGAGACCCCTAATTCTTCCAAGTGTTCACGTGGTCCAATGCCTGATAGCATCAAAATTTGTGGACTTCTGACAGCCCCTGCACTCAGGATGACCTCATAATTTGCTCTTGCTGTGAACCTTTGGCCATGTCGAATGTACTCAACTCCAACTGCAGTGTTTGTATTGTTTTCGAATAAAATTTTTGTAACATGTGAAAATTTCCGAATTGTCAGTGATTTCCTGGAGAGGATGGGCTCGAGAAATTCTTGGTAGGCATCCGTCCTCCGTCCATTTTTCATGTACAAATCCATTGGAGCAAACCCTATATGACGAACATGAATATGATACTTAATTATGTGAAGCAACTTCTTTCCCACGAAACACATTTCTCACGCGAGATCAGAGGTCCTTAATACTACTGCTCATTCTCTCAATACCCGCGGTATTTGGACCATATCCATTTGGATCTCTAATGGAATATCCTAGTTCTACACCAGCTTGCAACATATAATCAGTAAATTCAGCAAGCACGGGTTTCTCAATAGGAGTTGGACCGTTTTTCCCATGTTTATCTGAAAAAGACGCAAGTTCAATTAAATTACCGTAAAATAATTGTCCTATACCGGGAGCAAAAAAAATTCATGATAAAGATTTTTGGACTTTTTAACATATGTAAGTATAATATGCCTGTTGTGAACCTTTTGAAAACCATCCATTATAGTCTTCCAATGCAGTATAGTACTTTAGAACATTTGACATCTTCCATCGCTTGTCACCAGTTTTCTCTGCAACTTCGTCGAATCCTTGAACATTCCCTCGTAAATAGTGAAGGGCGTTGAGTAAACTTGATCCTCCCAGTAACCTGCCTGATGGCCATGCACTCTCCTATTGAAATATACATAACTTTTATATTTGATACAAAGATCTCCACTTGCTAAACTTTTGGAGTGGGTACTTAATATATTATACATTATTGATCAGTCCGAGACAAGATCGAGTTTGCGTGACGGTTTTGTATGCCCAGTCAATTGCGGGCTCGTTAAACTGAAGGAAGGCATACGTTGGCACGAGATGAAGAGGCGAAGGAGCTGGACCAGCCTCCAAAATGAGAACTGTGTAGCGTTCTGATAGTTTGTTTGCCACTGCGCTTCCGGTTACACCTCCACCAACTTAATTCGGACAAAAAAGTTAATAGGCTGATAACTTAGCAATAACTTCCTTATGTTATGTTTAACGGAAATGTTGAAACCTTACCAATTATGAAATCAAAAGTGTCCCCATTTCCACTTCGCTGGTATTGCATACTTGTCATATCACTTTGACGTTCCGCCTCTGAAAAAAGTTGAAATCCTGGACTTAGAAGGTGTAGCAGAGCTAACAGCGCGGGCCCCAGTCCGGTTGCAGCGGATGTAGCAAGTCCTCCAGTATTTCTGAACTGTGGAAGTAGCAAATTCTCCATTTCGAATTTTTTCAGAATAAACACAATGCAATTAGGTTCTTATATTGTCGTAGGTTATTATTCTTGTTGCACCAAGTAAACCTAAGACGACCAAAGCTCCAGGGACTGTAGGTGAAGCTTCTCGTTGCGACTTGCAAAAATAAAATGCATGTCCCGAAGTGTTTTCGACTGGATTTGTTTAGACATGAGTACCATTAACGATAGCAGCATAGTTTTCCTCCAAGATGATTAGCATAGAATGAACGGAACAAGCATGTCCCGAAGTGTTTTCGACTGGATTTGTTTAGACATGAGTACCTCATTAACGATAGCAGCATTGTTTTCCTCCAAGATGATTAGCATAGAATGAACGGAACACATATTTTCATAGAAGTTAAAAGAGCAGCCTAACACGGTTAAACTTACGGACCTGTGGATAGCTTGAGCCAGCAGTATCTTTCCATGAGTTTGTAGCGTGGTAGAGAGGAGAGTTAGTTAATATTAGCAATTTCAGTAACTGTGGCTCCTGTGAATCATTATGAGAAAATTAAAGCTGTACCGTGTCATACAAGTATAATTTACATAAAAGCGTCCAGAGAAAAAAAGCACAAAATTGCTACTCCTACAAGCGGAGGCATTATAATTCGTAATACAGTTCACGCTAGCGTTCTAGGTGCCATGTGAGTAACGTATAAATGGAAACATCATAATAAGATGATAAAAATAACTGGTTTCCCAATTCCATGTGCGTCTACATTTTTACGTAAAGCATGCATGTTGGCACCACAGGAAAAAATATTTGACACATGACCACACTTCATCCTGAAGTTTAAGGACACACTACCGCTGTCGCTAATTACAAGTCTCAAGTTCCCAAGATCAAAGCCATTAAAGTCAGAATTGCAGCACTCAGAAGATTACAATGCGAACTCGTTACCGTAACCGTTATAGAACATGAGCCTTCACCCTAAACTGTAGAGTGCAGTGAAGTCACTCTCAGAGCAGTACCTGATGATAGGACGTAACTTACCGTTCATTATTCCTTGTGTCCCTCCTTTACACGTCACATCTCGGCAAAGCAACCTTGATTTCATTAAACAATAATCTTCTTGAGGAAATTTTTGCATAAATGAGTAAAAATGGCAAAGCAGTCGTCAAGCGAGTAGACAAGGAGGTCACATTTCTTCTACCTAAATGACTCGATGATATCTCCCAAACCAAAAAATGGCTTTTTGTGGTTCGTCACTCATTGTAATATTGTATAATGTATTATACAATGATAATTGAAAACTCGCCCAGCTTTCTGTGAAATATTATGGCTTTTAGTGAGTGGGAATCGCAAGAAATGGATGTTAATAATAATCTTTATTACCCCCTGCAATTTATGTGGATCATCGAGAACGAAATTGGATGCCAACGAGGAAGTTGAAAGTTTCATTGCGTTCGTGTGCCTCTCGATCGACGATGCATTCATGATTTTCTGGGGAGCACAGAACTGTTTAAGGAACAATGGTACCACCTTGCGTGCTTGACATATTGTTTGGTGGTTCCATTATTGTTACACACAATCAAATGATACACTAGGCGATTTTTTTAATTAAAAAAATATTGTTATCCCGTGAATTTTATTTTCCACATTACAAGCATTACATTACATTTTTCTATATGTATTTACATGTGTGCAATTACAATTAAATTGGAAATTCTTTAAGTGAAGCCATCTTATACCTGAATGGGAATGCATAAATAATTGAAGTTGGTAAGTCACGTACCATTATGCTATTTAAAATTGTTAAGATAAATTGGATTTATATAGGTACAAATAAATGGTGAAGTAAGTCTCATTTTCCATTTCTGCTATTTCCAATCATCCATAATTATGTCACCAGCAAACTGGCCAAGCATTCGGCAAGTAACATCGTTTATTGATGAATGTCTTTGTTGAAAAACGGAGCTATCCACAACTCGAAGTCTCTGTGTCAATAAGACTCTAAAGACAAATCATAAAGAAGTGGAGCAAGTCAAGGATTTAGGTTCAGTGTGTTAAATTGCAAGTTCCTTTTTGATGGTTAAATAATTTAAGCTGATAATAATTGTGGTCACCTTAAGTGCGAATCAACCACGGCATCAGGATCAGATATTCCCTTTCCTATCGGAGCTGTGCCAGCATACTTGTACGCGGTTAATGTAACGTGTCTGAGAACGCACTCGAAATATTGGTCAGACTTGAACTGAAATGTCTCACAACCAGGTAAATGTCCTGGCATCAATTTCCCATGAATTTGATGCATGGCTGTGGTATTCTCAACCAGCTTCACAGCCAACTTGACACCTTCAAGAAGAGCCCTGGTGTCCTCATCATTTTCCAAATACTTTGGTTCAATAATCGGTTGATTAAAGGGATCAAGATTTTCCAACCTTATGTACCCTTTTCCGACTGCAGCATTTAGGGTAACAAGTTGAAAGAATGAGTCAACTTTCGCCGCTTTTGCAAAATGCTTCATGACAGCCGGCTTGAAATTGAATGCTCTGGAAATTACTGGAAACAATTCTTCTGGTACCGTGAGGGACATCAAGTAAGTGTGAATGTCAGGTTTTCTGGTGCGTCCACCTTTTTTGGCTGTTTCCGTCAAAATTGCCCACGTGCCCTCTGAAAGTGAAGATTTCGCCCGGCCTTCTCCAGTTGATAACCATTGGAGTAACTCTGGAAGTCTCAAATCTCTGTCAATTATCGTGCCGTAGCGTTCCTTAACCAAAAACGGACCAACAAGAGCTCCATACTTATCTTGAAGATACTGACCCACAGGCAAATTCGCAATTGGCGTAATCTAAATAAAATCCATGAATAATAATTTTTAATACAAACTTTGCAAAAGTTAATATTAATGGGAGATTAATTTAGCAATGACACTTGCCAGACAATGTATTGCCTTACCCCGTGCGACTTTAAGCTTCATATTTCTTTCCAAACTTCACATACTCCACTCCATAAGCCTCGTTTGTGGTCGTGTTGAACAGGACACGAGTAACGTGAGCAAATTTTCGAACAACAAGTTTGTTGTTCCCTGCCATCATTAGTGGTCGAAGAAACTCATCGTATGCATCGGATCTTCGACCTCCACTCATATACATATCCATCTTTGCAAAACCTTTGGTATAAAGATCTATTTTCATAAAGCAGATAACCAGATTACATACTTAAAAGAAATATAAATCACCCTCTCTTACCCTCGGTGTACGGCCCATACTCATTTGGATCTCGGACACGGTAGCCTGTGTAAAACAGAAAAGGTCGCTGCAAAAGTTGAATTAACGTGGTGACAAATTATTATTCAAGATAGGTAGCCATTACGCAATCACATTAGGCACATACCAAGCTCTTGTCCAGCTTGCATTATGTAGTCAGTAAACTTCGCCGTAACTGGTTTTTCTATAGGCACAGGTCCACCGTGGCCGTGTCCGTCTGAAAATCGCATTAAAAACAAGTTGATAAAATATTTGTACGATCTCCAAAATTTGCATTTACACACCAGACTTGGAGATCTGATTTTCTGCAAAAATATATGCACCCTTGTCAAACCATCCATTGTAGTCTTCAAGTGCCTTATAGTATCTGAGAACATTCATCATCTTCCACCTGTTGTCACCAGTCTTCTCTGCAATTTCATCGAATCCTTGGACATTTCCTCGTAAATACATCATTGCGTTGAGAAGACTACTGCCACCTAGAACCTTCCCACTGGGCCATGGACTTGACTTTTAATTTTTAAGCAATAAAAGTTCAAGTTAATTTATTACATTTTATGATACGACTGGACTGTCTGTTAATAAAGATAATAATAACTGCAATTCCTTACATTGTTATTTAGACCAAAACACGCAGAGTTTTGTGCAACTGTCCTATAGTTCCAGTCTGAGTTAAAAACATTATATTTCATACCAACTCAAATATTATTCTTTATTATGAAATCTTAATTAAATAAACTAATATTAGGACTGAAAACGAATAAAAAATACCAATGGACGGATCTCCACCCTGGAGGAATGAGATGGTTGGTAGGAGGTGGATTGGCGACGGGGCAGAACCCGCTTCCAGCACCAACACGGAATACTTGTCAGAGAGCTTATTTGCCAAAGAGCTCCCAGTTACTCCTCCACCAACTTGTAAGAGGCCACACATCAATTTTAAAATAAGCACCTCATATAATTTTAAAACATTTTTATTTACCAATAATGAAGTCAAACGTGTCCTGAGAATTCTGATAAGGCATTGTTGACAAATCCGCTTGTCTATCTCCCTCCATGAAAAGCCGAAATCCTGACGACAGCATACTTCCAATGGCATAAGCAATGGATCCAAATAACAGTGTTGTCGCTGGAACTGGTCCTTGTTGACCCAGAGCCGCCAGTTGGTTTATTGAAAAACTTTGCATCCTGAAGCTACTCCAATTTTACAACTGATCTAGGAGGTGTGCACACTTTAATTTAATTATTGCCTGGATTGCTTGCCACGTAATGTATGCAAACCAGAGAATGGTTATGTTTGAATAACTTTAAGCAAAGTTTAGTATATCAATACACAATTGTACTTATTCAGCTCATGTGATGAAAACCAGCGAAGGTATGTGGAAGGAATCAAATCCTAGGAACTTGTGAAAGTACAGAGTACAGAACAGTCAGTGATTACAAACACGTAAAAACGCCTCCCAGAAATCAATCTAATGCGGAAGGATTCGAACCATGATCCAAACAATAGAGGAATTTTCGTGTCAACCTACTTCCCTTTCTCATGCTGTTTGCTTGCACTCACTTGCACCGATGTGAACCACGACAGATAATTACCAGTTTTTTAATTTTTTTTTACAAGAATGCCTTTTTTATCCCCTACCTCTAGTAGTAATGTTTGATATTCTCAGCAGTAATAATTGAAATGATTTTTTTGCAGTACAACACGATACTGGACCGGGCACGCATATTGCAAGTCTCACGATTTTGCATAATTATATTGATACAAGTTCCGTGCTATTGTTCAATTCAACTCGGTACTTTTGCTAATACACTTCACAAATTAAGTCTAATTAAGTCTAGTCAGTCACGTAAACTGTCGATGTGTTTGTACAAAACAATGCACTAAGTGTAGTGTATAAAACTTACACTTCACTATAACTAAATAGGAGAAAAAATTTATNCACGCATATTGCAAGTCTCACGATTTTGCATAATTATATTGATACAAGTTCCGTGCTATTGTTCAATTCAACTCGGTACTTTTGCTAATACACTTCACAAATTAAGTCTAATTAAGTCTAGTCAGTCACGTAAACTGTCGATGTGTTTGTACAAAACAATGCACTAAGTGTAGTGTATAAAACTTACACTTCACTATAACTAAATAGGAGAAAAAATTTATGATTGGACCAAGGGATAAGTCGACAGCTCGACAATAAGTTCGACAATGATTCTCCAAAAAGATAATTCATTGACTTTTATTATCATTTCAAGTTCAAGCTACATTCATAAATACACAAATTTTTTTCAGAAAGTAATCCTTTCTCAAGAATTAGTTCACTTAGTTATCACTAGTACGTCTCGTTAACGTAAGTGTCACTTTTGTGATGCCTTTTTATTAATTACCAATTTACAGTACAGTTGATACTGATTCACTTAATAGTCGTGTTTGAAATGCTAAAAACATTTGGAAGAAAACTGACTCGTTGGTTTTGGTTCAATTTAAAAAAATATTACGATAATAATGAACTTGTAATTGCTTGAACAAAAAGGGGACTCGTACTGGGATGATAATTTGGGGTGGCGTTCATGCGTTTGAATGCATACAAAATTGCACAGATTTATTGTAGGTCAGAGCATCAGCATTATGGGAATAATTTCGTTGGGAACTCAAATTTTTTGCTTCGTTCTGCTATTCTGAATGATTTTTATGCTTTGAAAATCGTCCATTTAAGATTTGTCAAGATCGAAGCTCAGATTGTGAGAGATGAGTCCGGCTGAATGCATGCATCCCCAAAATGTTACATTTAACAGATGAGCACACATGAATTAATGATGACGACGACCGGTTGAGCAATAATTCGCGATTTAAACAGTTACTAATTGAGCTGAGTTAGAGGGCACATTAATAAACATAAGCCAAAAGTAAAGCGCATTTAAGATACTTTATTCTTAAAAGAATCTATACTTTGTTATAAAGACTATATTTATGTATACTTATGGATAATTTCCGGAACAAAGAACTTCAAAAAGTATAAATTATGTTTCATAACGAGTGTGTTGACCACAAATTGTTAGAGGAACTTAAGAATAGTACTAGAGCGAGGAGTAATTTATACAATACTACGTTTTTACTTGACTTTGTGTTTTCCAGTCGTCAAAAATAATGTCTGCTGCAAACTGCCCCAGCATTCTACACGTCACATCATTTATGGATGTGTGCCTTTGCTGAAGGACCGAGCCATCCGCAACACGCAAACGCTTCGTTCCAAGAACTCTAAAGATTTAAATTAAGCCGCATTTACTACCAATTTTTTTTAGAATGCTTG
>JAHZNF010004342.1:0-11449 GCA_027744215.1 Troglopedetes dispersus
GGAGGAGATAATGAGAAACAGTGATTTCATGTTGGCTTAGTCTCAATCTCAACTAAAAACAGGATTTTTGGAAAATCAAAATTAATATACTTTCTGAAAAGAGGCAAAATATTAATTTAATAACCGATAGCTCTATACGCACCTCTTTTGTAAATTGATATGTTGTGCTCCCCGAACGTTTGCAAAGCTTGATTGCTAATTATCAATTTTAGCCACAGCTATTTATACAAAAAATGATTCTGTCTCTGCATCAAGCGGATCCTTGTTTGTTTTCATGATTTCTTTGAAATTGTTGTTCTACATAAATATGTTGTGGTATTAATTGTGATATTATTTATTATGGCGTACCATATTTGTCAGAAATCGTTGGAATACATGCATACTCTATTCACATAAAATTACTTATTCCTCACATAATAATCATTTCTGTTTGTCAGGTGGATACACCTGCAATAAAATTGTTGTATAATTTATTTCAGATTCTTGGAAGGTTCGGTTTTTTTATCCAAAGGATTAAGGATTTACATTGAATGTGGTTTAGGTTATTATGTAAATGCTGTGTTATATGCGCAATAAATAATGCATCAAGTCATATTGTCACCACGAATTTATTAGAGAAAAGTTTTCCTACATCATTACCAGGGAAGAGGCATATTTTGTTTTTGGTTAAAAATCTGTGACCATAAAGTGTCAATGCTGGTATTAACTGATATTTATTGTAAAAATTTCCATTATTGCTCAATTGTTAAATTAGCATAAACAGTTTTTACCCAGAAAAGCAAGCATGATAGTGTACAACGATTCTGATATTTAAACATGCCGTTGTATTTCTTTTTAACAGCGTCATTAGTAATCACCTAACGCTTTCTGAAGAATTCTGGAAATTTTAAAATATTCATCATAGGATCAGGATTTTGTTACTAATGAATCATCAAAGGTGTCCAAAAGGCATGCAAAATTTTTGTGTGATGGAATATAGATTTACTTGCATGTGATCGTTGAATGCGAGTGTGTTACCTTAAAAGTTTATACAAAGAAACAATTTACATCTTTTATTCGCATATGTGACATATTATTATACTATGAAAGGGTGACTCACTCACAAGTTCCATTTACAAACTCGGGTAGCTGTTGTCGACGTTGTCATTGTCGTCCTTAGAAGTACTGTAACAAAGTTTCTCATTTTGGATCTAGGCCCTATGGGACGTTTGCCCGACAGGCCTGTTACCTTCTGGCATCTGTGAACTTTGCTCTACCGACCTTTTTGTTAATTCTCAAGTATCAATTTATATCAAGCATGCAACAATACGTATAGTTTTTTTAGTCGAAAACAAAATTTTCGCAGTTTAAATAATGATTTTTCAATCCAACTCTGTGATAATTTATTAATTAGTGAAAAACCAAAGGTCTAAAATACATAAGAATAAGCAAACACAGGGCTACAACTACAACATACCAAATATTTTGTGCTTATGGACCGTAGGGCTGTGACGAAGGAGGAGATCCCCCTATTTTCGAACTAACTGGAAAGGGAAATCAATTTGTGTTATTGTTCGATGCCCGCGTGTATAGCCATTCTGTGGAAAATTTCATGGTGAATGCAAAAATCAGGAAGCCAAAATGAAGCATAGTTGGCTAACTGCGACTACTTATATAATATTACAGCAAAGATCAGGAAGACCTGTACGTATCCAATAAATGCTATGCATGCTTATACCCCAGAAATAAAAAGTAACAAAAATTTATTTCAGACAAATTTTCCAGTAAACCAAAAAAGGCTCACTTTACCCCTTAACTTAAATGATGAATTGCATGTCGTAGAGGATTTGGAATGTTATTTATTATTCTCTGCTGCGTTTTGAGCCTACTAGCAAAGCAAAGTTGCGATTATTGAGAAGATAACGACATCAAACAACAATGCATTTTTATCTTTGATCCAGCCATCTTATTCGAGTCCAATCCATTCTTCATCAACTATGGTCGCAACAGCATGCCAAATGAGGATGCACAAAAATCGAGGACACACAGCAAATATTATTCTAGTCTTGCTCTCCACTTCTCTCAATTTTTCATTAGCTCGAAAGGGAAATTGATCCGGTACATTGAAATAATAACTCAATCGTATGTAACTGCTTCACAGTCATTCAACTCCAATGAGGAACATGGCTAGTGATAATTATATTTGACTAGTTGTAATGCAAATTATTGCCTGATTGATAAGAACCAGACGCGACCACAAATGAAAAAATAAAGCAAAGACCTTTTCCATACTTGAAAACTAATGTTATTCTGGCATGCAATCTCTCTGCTGCACACTTTCCAATCCATCACATCCTCCTCCAAAAAAAATTAGCTGTTCATTTCATGATCACTTTTGTGCCTGCATTTTGCCATTTTATTTGGTCGAGCACGACAGGCGACTAAATGTAGAGTCTTCTTATTGCTTTTTTTTAAACCATGAGGTTTTTGTCTTTATGCTAATTTCTATTAGATCGTCCTCACAATAAATATATAATGAATTCCGATTGGCATGCAAAACTCTGAAATGAAAAGCGCTGTATCACCCTTCAACTTCTGCGAACACTGACTTTGCACTTTGTTCGTCGTCGGTCATTCCTTTCAATTTGCTTGTGCACCAATTTGGTATGCATATCATCGAAAAAGAACTCTTTTTTTGAAGGACATTTGAAAGGGCACACATTCTGACAATGAATTTCTTGAACTGAGTTTTATTCAAGCAGGAATATTTTTTTGCCAAATTTTTTTTAGCATCACCATTAAAAAAGCGGATTTTGGATACTTTTTCTCCACACAGATCGTTACCGTCTTTTTTTTTGAAGTAATAATGTAATAACGATCCTGTTGGTGTCGGCGTGTGAGCCGGGTGGTTGGTGGTGGACTAAAATGGATGTTGATGCTGATATTCATGATGATAAGTTAAGAAGGAAGACTTTTTATTTTGGAGAAGAATAAGCACGCGAAGGGAGGGAGAGAGTTCTTATTTTCAAGAAGATTTTTTTAAGAGCTGAGGAGAACCTTATATAGAAAGTCGTATAATGCAATAAATATTACGGAATGGTAGTAAAATATTGCATTTGAGCCCAACCAGATCTTTATGTACCTTTTTTTATTTTGCGAACAAAATACAAGTGGAGATTATTATGGATCGTTAAGTGTATCTGTACTTGAGCTTTTTTTGGCAATTATAATATTATACTTTTCATAATGTTTTATGCAGATTATATATATACATGCTTCTAGTTTATTCAGAGCTGACATCATCCTCCATTTTATTTACTAGTGCTTCACTTATTTTTTTTAACTTGTTATGATAGCATAGAGGAGGAGGATATATGAGGATTGCGTAGTGTGGGTATTATAAAGAACGCTTGCACTTTATCATCATACATGATTCACTATTACAATGCTTTGTAAAACATAGGTATCAAACATGCCTGCTTAAATGGTAATAATAAGAGTAGCAAACGAATGTATTAACTAGCCCAAGTTGTTGTGTGGTTCTGGCTTTACAGGTTTTCGTGACAGTCATCGGTCGGACATCACTTGGTTCACAACACACGCCACACAGAGCTGGAATTTTTTTTCTTCTTCCTTCCCACAGGGCATTACTTAAAAAGTAATAGGATTTTTCTTATCGTGATTTTGTGATTTCATAATTGTAACCATCAATCAAAACATCGTTCACCGCTTCAGAGAATAAAGAAAATCTCCGTTGTGCATTTGAAATATTTTACCACTACGTAAGTGCTGATTTATAATCTTATCTTTTTTTGTGTCTCAGTTTTTTTATAGGAAATATTTAGTAACAAGCATGTGTGTAGTAGTAACGTTGCAGATAGATGCTTCCAGCAGCAGTGTTGCTTACGTCAAAAGCCTGATTTTTTTTTCTTTACAACTTAATTCGTCGCGATTGACAAAACGATATAATGCATGCATGCTTAGGATATTTTTTTTGAAGTGCTAATGGGATAAAAATTAATTCGTTAAAATTATTCAGCTTGCTTTGGCACGTACAAGTATATGCACGAGTGTGTGTGTCCCAAAAAATGGAAGCATGAATGCATGCGGCTTCCGCTCTTTCTTACTTCACTTTATCAGTTTTAACCTGCTTTCAAGATTTCATGGTCGAGTGTGACACGTGAATTCTGACGTTCGCAATGTCGGTCGTTGCTTTATAAATGAGCTATAATTGAGCGCAAGATTAAGATTTATTGGCTTTAGTATTAAATGTAATATTTAAGCACAGGAATTAACCATTTGTGCGTCATTCCGTTTGTATTCGATTAAATTAAGATTTTTTGTTGACCATGTTCGCAAACATTTGTTTCGTATGCATGTTTGGGTTCATATAACAATATAAACTCTTTTGTGTTTTTGTTTTCTGCAGATTTTTCTAAAAATTCACATTCCACTTAAAATTCCGCAAAAAAATGGCCGCTACACGAGCAACCAAATCTGGATTCGCTGCTGAGGCTCAGATGAAGGTAAATAATAAAATACTATACACCTTTTTCTTTCCGTTTATCGTCTTTAGAGAAAATTACAATGTTATTACCACAAAATAGCTTAAAGCTATAGTGTGCAAGACCTCTCCCGACTACTTTTTTGTCGGTTCACTGACTTTATCTAATCAACGTGAAAGAAGAAAAGGAAGAAAAAGATGAAATCACTTGAGACATATTTCATTCATTTCGTACTATTATATGCATGAAAAATCTTTATATTAATCATCAAAGCCATATGAGATATGGCATATGGGTGGCAAACCAAAAAATATATTCTAAAGGTTACTTAAAAATTGAAGAGAAGAAAAGGCCAGGATTAAGAGTAAAATGAAGTACTTAAGAGTTAGTTTTGACTGGGCATGGCTCAGTTTAAGAATCTTGACACTTTGCACTGACAGCAAAATGGGCAGAACTAAAATGTTTTGCAGAGTTCGTTGTGCACTATTATTATATAAGCATCACTTAAACTCATGAGGGAACCATATCGAGATGCTGCAATTCCTCTATTGTGCCAAGCTTGAACCTCTCCAGATAATACTAGTTAATAAGAATGGAGATGGTTCATCTTTTCTCCTTTAATTTTTTGTATGAAAGAGTAAAAAATCATGTAAGATCTGAAGGATACATAATTTCATCGAGAAATGCACGAAGCAGTAAAAACGAAGCGTTAGAAAATTATGAATGAGGTTTTTTGTGAAATAACACAACTCTGACAAGACAATAATAATATTTATTTTTTTTGAGAAAGGTGTGGACAAGAATAAAACATTAATGGATCTTGCATCACCAAAAAAATACCCGATCATGGTTCTTATCTTGAGAACTGCAACATTGCATTGTTCTCATTCACTCAAAAATGCATCTTGCTTGCAATATTCAGGTTTATCTCTAATGAAGGGGGAAACGAACAAATACATACTCATTATGCAAAGATACACATTACAGGAGTGTAAAAATGAGGAGCGTTGTCCAATCCGCGATGTTCACGGATTTGGCACGTCAAAGGAAGGAGACTTTAATTGTTTTGAGAATAAAACTGGTTTCGTGCTGAAGTCGTCTAAAAATATTGAAAGATGAGCCAAAAAATTGCAATTAATTATGTTCTTTATGGGTGCATCCTTACATTTGGCAACAGGGGAAATCATAAACGACGAATATTTACACACTCGTCATTTCCTCTGATAATTAGAGAAATCTTCACACGAGTAACGAATGAAATTTGCGATGACGGGCCGCATTCAAGGTCTAACCACAAATATATTCTGAGCTAGTTAAATGAGCTACCGATGACATAATAATATTATAGCATCCTTCGATATTTTCGCCTTTCCATCCGCTCACTCAACTCCGTCAAAATTATTAATGTAACTGATTTAATGAAAGCAACTGACATCAGCAATATTATCATTATTCCTTTTTAGCTGTGGGCCAATGAAGACAGATTACTGGTCACGATCAAAGTACTAATAATAAAATCATATTTTGCATGACAATCCTATATAATTATGCATGATGCTCAAGACTTGAAGTACAGAGTATTGCTAAACTTGTGCAAACATATTTGGCAGTAGCATTATTGGAAGAAATATTATGATTGAATTCAATTTTTAGAGTCAGTCGGGAAGTCATACAGTCGCCAAAACTGTCATGATTGCAGCAACATGATGAATGCTCCTCAATATTATTGAGAATAGCAATATGTGTCCCACATAATGTGCTCCTCTGTGTGACATATGGATTGTCAGCTGTAGCCTTATCATCTGCGATTATGAAAAAGGAAACTGATTGACACAACAACAATAACTTTGACGAATGACGTTTTGCATAAAAATAAATCCACATTGCGACATACTTGAACAATCATCCAAAATGGCTTGAAAGCTTTTTTTTAACCATTTTTAATGTCATCCGTAAATACGTGTACCATCTGTAAAGTAAAATCTATAATGGTCCGCAGAAAGATCCAAGGTAAACCATGACTTCCATGTTTGGGCACTAAAATCGAAGAATTTAAAAGAATAAAAAAACATCCTGTGTGCTTGACTTCAGCATGAATATCCAAAGAAAAAAAAACAGAGAGCAATAAAGCGATATACAGAACGGTTAGCTTTCATCGGGTACAGGTTGTTCATATCCATGAAGAAGATGAAAAGGCATTGAGAGTTGTCGACGGTGCATTTATTACAACTGTTTTGCTCCTGCTGGTGCTCAAAGAGTCCTTTCCCTTATTTGGTCAAGTGACAGTGAGATCCCCTCAAGTCGATTTGGAATCCTTTTACCCTTCTTCTGACTCACTAATCAACTACGGTACAGAAAAAGCATCTGTCAAAAACTAAAATACTTACAAAAGTTGAGCATATAAAAAAAGAATGAGTCGAGACGATGAAGAAGAAGAAGAAGCAAAAAAGGCTTGCATTTCGTTTCGTTTTACCATACATGTTCATCGCTATTCGTATAACATTACTTCAAGTTCTATAAGCGGTGACAAAAAATATCGTTTTTTTTCTTGTTGGAGAATTGCCGAACTTGGTCAGGAGGAGCGCATACAATTGACTAGGGAATATCAATGAGTTACATTATTACGTAATGTAGAAATGGAGTCTTGTCCTTTTGTCTGGGATGATAAGAACGTTGGAGATAAAATTGAAAGATTTAGTTGACTTGACCTTTTCCATTTTCATTTTTGGTGGATCCTTTTACATTTAATAACAGAACAGCATTATGTCACCGAAGCACAAAAGTTATTATTATAAAAATCTTTGTGTGGAATAAAGAATAGAGTAGCAGGATTTATGCGCTGACAATGATATTTAATCTGGTAAAAATCCTTTACCAATTAAAGATACATACTCATAAAGTAATAATGTTCATGGAGGTGAACCATGAGAAAGAGAAGGTGGCTTGGCAAAAAAAATCTCAATTTGGTGCGGTACTGTTAACTATAAAAGGAATCATATTTTGCTTAAGCCTTTTTCCTTTTGGTACAAGAAGTCGCCTGCACAATTCTTAAATGAGTCTGTAATTGAATTGTGTCAGTAAAGTAAGTAAACTGTCATGTGTAGTGTACTTATTGGTGACTCGAAGAAATTGGTTCACTTCCGTTGTCCTCCAGCATCATCCAGATTAGGACGAATCATCCAAACATAGTCATACAATTCAATCATGGTTATTAATTACGAATTGAGTCACTCCAATAAATCAGCATTGTACGATACAGAAGTGTGACAAGGAATCATGCACACTAATTGAATTTTCAGACATGGATGTATTCTCAATTTTGTCAAGGGTAGATACATACATCGAATAGCAACAATGAGCAACCAACAACCACATTCACAGTTCACATCATAAACGATAGTCATTTTCTAATTATCATTGGACATCATCAAACAACAAAAGATAATGTTGTAAATAGGCAATCAAACACTAATCTTTTATTCTTTGAACACCTGGTGGAAAAAAATATAATAGATGCGACCGTTTAGCTCGAGGATGATGTCATGCAGCGGGTGTGAATCAAGAAACTTTCAGAGTTTATTTCCAGTAAAAGGAAGGATGACGATGACGGGTGGGCTTTGTAATAATCATAATGAAATCCTCACGTTTCCCATTTGCTCGTGCAAAAAATTTCTTACCGCAAAAGGGACAGTAATTTTCTTGCTTGGTATAAGTACATAAAAATGTATATAGGTAGTTGCGGCTTTTTTTGTGTGACCGGTACCACCGGTGAGAGGGTGGTTGGCTTGCTTACCTCATGTGTTGCAAAAAATAGGAAGGGAAACAAAAGCCGGCTAGCTTGACAGGAGTGTCTACTGGAATGACCAGAAAGAATGGAGCAAAAAATAGGATCGTTAAAATCTTCAGTTTGCATGATAGATCGGACGTCTGACAGGGAGCGAAATGGAAATTTTTTCTCATGCATCAAAGAACTCATATAATGATATCATATCTTATTATTAATGCCCTCTTACATGTGACTGCTGGTGTTTCGTGATGATGTCATGCCTATTCCTATAATCGTATTTAACCGTTGTTGCAAATTGTGGTCAGTTGGTCACTACAGTAGAGTACTGGATGAGTTTCCTTCTTATAATAATAAACGTAGGAAGGTACAGTGGTACAAAAGGCGGCTGTTGTTGGTCACTATGTCATGTCATTAATTACAAAAGACGGGTACATTACTCGTTATTTTTTATAGGCGCAACTGTTGTTGTACATTTAGTGATGTATGTTTCGATGTTTTATCTATGCAGCCGTCATAACTGTCTGCGAAAAATGGCTAATGGTATGACTATATGTGTCCCATAAGAAAATTATCGAAAGGAACACCTCTGTGTAAATAATGTTTTAGCGTCCTGAGCGAATTCCTCAAACATTTTTTGTCTATCCGCGTCAGGATGGTGTATTTTTAAGTGATGATGAGACCATAAACAATTCTTAATTCATATTAAACGATGACTAAACTATTTTCAGTGGTATTGAACACCAAATACTCGTCATCATTATTAATATCGTTAGATTAGTATAAAGGTGCAGGGCAACGTGCAACAGATGGAAGTCAAATAAGTCTGGAGACGAAAGATCTACTTGACTGTTTATGTTTATGAATGCACAGTCATGGATGTACATTTTCATTATCAAATTTAACTGAAAAGCGTTTGTACGCACCCGTACGTCATTCGTCTACATGGGCAGATTGCAAATTACACTAGGTTGACTGTAATTTGGTGATAAAATATTTTGTTCGGTTCCATTCATTAAAAGTTGAAAAATTGGGGAACATGATATAATTTAAGTAAAACAGTTCACTTGGCTAAAATAAAATGACGCCTGGCGGTAAAATATTTATATTTTATTTAGCTTTGAATTTGACTTCAGCTATGTAGATTCGCTTGTTTCTGTAGGTTGTTTTATCCTAAGACCTCTCCCTCTGAACTAGGCAAGACAAAATAGTGATTGTTGATCAACAACGTCCGATAAAAATCCAAGCACGAAAAGAATGAGCTTTTATCATTTCATCGATAATGTTGGCCTTCAGGTTCAAATACATATTATAAAAAGTTTGCAAGAAAGTACGAATTATAATAAGGTTGAGTGCGATGAACGACTAAGGTTTTTTGCCACATGTACCTCAGCTCTCAACTGCCCATAAGAAGAAATAGACAAATCCTAACTGTCGAATGTTCAGGGCTCTTTTTTACATTTCACATTGAATACTCTTTTATAAATATGTCCACGTACATGATTCGTTTGGCTGACCTTATTTGGTCATTCAAATTCAAACTTACATAATTTTCAGAGGACCCATTTTAGGTCGCGGTAGTTTCTGGTTTTAAAATAACTCTACTATTTTTGTCGGCAGTAATATTAAATCGACTTGCTTCAATTCTACATCTCATCTCAGAAAGGACATGAATGAATCTGTATTCCTGTCAGTCGGCATTATGATTTTAGTTTTAACGATCTTCTCGTCCGCAATTATGCATTAGTTAACATGACTTTCATCGAGTCTACCTTTTGCCAAGCGTTTTTTTTTCATGCTTTGTCAAATTTCATTTACAAAGAACGTGCCAATGTTTGCAGTATTACTGCATTTCAAGCGTGACCTTCAAAGAGTACATGAAAAAAGAGGATTATTTTCCAGCTCATAGTTGCATGATGAGTTGTGCATTCTTATTATTACTTGAAGCACTTCTTCAAACACTTCTGCCCTGAGCATTTGTAGATTTATGGTGATATGAATGACTAAAAAGAATTTCCCATGCTACAAGAGTCATCATCATCGTCGTCAAATATGCTGAACTGAGAGTCACTCGTTCTGGAAGTGATTCTCAAATTCCATGAGCTTACTTGATACGACGATACAGAATTAGAAAAATGCAAAACAGATTTTTTCATATGCCAAAGTTCTCATTTAAGCAAATATTTCATACTGAACATGATGATGTCAGGTTTGTTTGGTTTAGAATTGAGTGACTATTTAGAATATGAAAGCCATTTAGGTTTGATCTCACCAAAACCAGAATTAGTCAGTCATTAAGAATTTTAAGGTTAATGTGGTTTGCTGTAAAGTTGAAATGAACGTNAGAATTAGAAAAATGCAAAACAGATTTTTTCATATTATTATGCCAAAGTTCTCATTTAAGCAAATATTTCATACTGAACATGATGATGTCAGGTTTGTTTGGTTTAGAATTGAGTGACTATTTAGAATATGAAAGCCATTTAGGTTTGATCTCACCAAAACCAGAATTAGTCAGTCATTAAGAATTTTAAGGTTAATGTGGTTTGCTGTAAAGTTGAAATGAACGTGTTATGAGGTGAGCAGTGTAAAATGGAAATGATGTCACAAGTCACGACACCACGGTACATTACATGTGCAAATTAAATCACCATAAGCCACGAATCACTTACCCAAGCACAACAGTTAAACTACTAGAATATTATGCTTTAGCATTTCCTTCCAAATCTTTGCGCAAATCTACGCTAAATATCTGGCTACATGTTTCGATTTGTTGTTGCAACACTTTTTTTCTTACTTTTTTGCAATTGTTCCCCATAATAGACTTATCCTCCATCACCCCATCCACCTGACTTTTTATGGAGGAACTCTGTAATCAAGATTCATTAAACCATTCCGAGTGCCTTTTTAAAAAAAAATCAGGAAATAAAAGTATATAACATTCCAATAAAGTTGGGTATCAATGTGTCAACCACGCACACTTTCATCATTCTAATTAATTATCAAATTGTACCATGAACCACATTGACAGTTATTGTAAAAGCGTCCATGAAGAACCATTTATTATTTACCGCTGCTGTTTAGCTTAATATTTTATATATTGTAACGCGTTAAATTACAATAATATTTTATTACAACTGCTTACTATATTATCAAAATGTGTCCATTTTGCTCTCCATTT
>JAHZNF010004343.1:0-18707 GCA_027744215.1 Troglopedetes dispersus
GTGATGGAACCAGGAAAGGGGCCTTCTCTGTAACAAATACTTTACCTTTGGTTTCCATTTTAAATATTTTTTTTCACACAGGAATTTGCAACTTGTTAAAATTAATGAAGCTTGAATAGCAAACGGAAAAAATAATTCTCTCGAGACAAAAAAATGTATAAATTGATGAATTAGGTAACATTCTGGATTTCCAGTTTAATGACTTGTGAAGCCGCCTGTCACGTCGGAATAACTGTGGACCGAAATGACTTGCACGTTGAGCTGATAATGTAATTTTTGCAAGGATTACGTATTCCTGTGAATCCTTTTTGTGCCAAAGAAAACGATTTTCGCTTTTTTGAAGATACATGAATTGACATTGACATTGGCAGCGACGAGACGTGCGATACGCTGTACATGATATGAGTTCAAGCAAGCAATAAGATTCCACTGATGAGCAGGAGAGCGCAACAAGGAGTGCATTTTATGTGCTCCTACATAGCTACTGCAAGCAAAAAAGCGAGATTTGTAAGTAACGTGAAACACAATTTTTCACCAAGTCACTTTTGAGACACACATAAGCCTTATCTTTCTTACGAACACACATGTTACATAAATCGAACAGAGGATAAGGTAACCTTGAAAAGTTTTTTTACAGTTAACAAGAAAAGAAAGTTGGCATTTTCGTGACAGTGCATTGCAATAATGCTTTTCACGTGTGTATGCTTGCAGATCAATGTGTCTGCATAGTTTTACAGGGACACACATGATAAGTGATAATAACAACGGATTAATAGAAGGGAATTATTTTGAAGGGAAAACCTATTTATTTTATTAAACAGCAGCGACAAAAAATAAATAAAGAACCAACAAACCTCAGAATAGCTTCTTATTTTTTATGGCGCCAAAATATTTTTTAACGAGAGCGAGAAATGTTTATAAATATTTTAATATAAAATTGTCTTTCAATAGTTTCAAGTTTATAATAATAAAGAAACATTTGGGAAGACACGGCACTCCCAAATACAACATAATTGAAAAATTCTTAGCGTACTCACGCGTAACAAATAACAAAATATATAGAATTCATTTAATTGACTCCATTCAAGAAAGTATTTCATTTTCCTTCTTTATGCCATCACGAACCAGAACATCTTCTTTGCCGAGTGATCCTTGGATAGCGTCGTGATCCATTTGCGGAAAGCGGTCAGGACCACACAAAAGATAATTATGGAGGCGCCCGCCAAGCTGTAAAACATAATTGAAAAGTGGCAAGCTCTAATTAAATCAGTTTTCAAATTTTGTGGTGATTGATCCTATCATTAAAATGTCTTACCTGAAGAGATCCGGAACCGTGTTGAGCAAAATGAACTGCAAGACGAAAGCGAACAAACAATCACACGTTCGGACCAACGCCACTGGACCCGCTTGCTCCCACTGAAGAGCCAGTGTCAACCCAACTTGACCCAACAAAGTGATAACTGCTAGAGCTACAGCGAGAGCCCAGTGCTCCACCGTTTGGGGTAAGGTGAATTCTCCGACGATGATTGAGCAAACGACACTTTGGAAAGTGCCCCAACATCCCAACACAAACGTCATTATGGACACATGGACATCCTTCAAGTAGCGGATGATCACGAAAACCATTGTGGCTGAGAACATACTGGCCATGGAGAAACCTGCTCCTGTCAGGGCATTCTCGTCAAAAGCCTCCTCTCCCGTGAGAATCGGTGGCCTTGAGATAACTCCAACACCAAGGATTGTGAAGGAACGCAGTAAACACAGGAAATACTCCGCAAGGTTCCCCAAGCAAGAAGTATGCGGCAAGCGTGACAAACACTGGTTGACACGAGCCAATCACGAGGGCATCAGCTACGTCAAGTCTTTGCAGAGCGTAGAAATGGAAGAAGAGAGCGGTTGTCCCAAAAATGCATCTTAACTACAAAATACATATTCAAATAAAATTCTCCATTTTGCTACAGAGAAAAGTAGTTGGACATATGTATGCATAATAATGTGTCAATAATTCATTTGAACTTACAAGCATACCACCAACTCGTTTTGCCTTGGTCCTATCAGTGAGGGGCCAAATTGGTCTGAAAACTGGAACATTTTTCACATATCGCATGAACAAAACCCAGGCGAGGGACGGAAGCAGAATTCCCTGAAATCTGAAAATGGCCAGTGTGAACGGATGATACTCCTTCATGTACTTTACTATCACGCCACCAATTGTGAACACCAGTCCAGAAGCAAGTGTGAGCAAAATCCCCAGGTAATTTTTGCACCAACTCTGTCTCTCCTTTCTGCAGCAACATCGATCACTACCTCCTCCTCCGTCAAGTTTATCCTCGCTGTCCACATAGGTGCAACTCTGATATACAACGCCAGCGTCAGTCTTTAGGTTGTCACTTTCAGGTACACTACTGTCTGAATCCTCCAGAACCTTATCATCAAGTCTTGGTGGCGTTGCTTCGGAAATCACCAGGAGTCTCCCTCCTTCCAAGTCACCATCCAGGAGATTATCTGTAAAGTAGTTGTGATTGTGGTCTTCCTCATCTAGATTGACTTGCACCACCACCGGCAAAAATACCGAAGTTTCTGAAGGAGTATTCATAATTTCTTCCTGTGGAGGTAGTGGTGGAACAACGGGCAATAATGGTGATGGATGGAGAGTGGAGAAATGCACTGCCTTCTGCTGACTGACACACCATGATTTCTTGGACACAATTATTTATTCCTACTACTATGCACTTAACTATATCCAATCAGAGCACACAGCTCGTCAACGTGATTGGGAAACAATAAGACGGTCAATAATAAAATTATTATTATGATGACTTTATTGCGTGAGTTTTACTGTCTCATCCTGTTTTATGGACACGCTCGTCCTAATTGGTTTCTTGGAAGTGGGACGTAAAACTGCAGTGATACAAACTCTAAAGTCTATATTCGCTGAACTGATGATGAGCAGCCCACTCACTGTTTTTCAGGAGTGTCAACGTTTTCTAGAAAAAAGTAGACTTTTGTGGATCGAAGTTTTTTTGGCAACCGTTTTTGCGGAGCGTCGTTTCACTTGTCTTCCAAAAGTAAGAGTGCAACTTTTCTTTCTGTGAAACTGGGAAGAGCATATATTATCCGAGCTAAGAACACGACAACGTTGTTAGCTCTCTCGAGTTTTCTGTGGTTGGTGACTAATTCGTTTTCAGAATGTTTTTGCATTGCAGGAAATAAATGAATGGGCAAAAAAATATAAGTGCTTTTTAGCTGTCTCGGGTCGAAAGGCAGTTGGCACGCGCTCAACATAAAAAATGGTGACATTGAAAAAAGTGAAATAAATAAGTACACATGTAATAACAACATAACACGTGAAGATAAAGCGCTGCTGAGTTCATCATCATCTTGGCAGTTGGAAAGGAAAACAGGAGGTAATAGTGTGAAACCATAATATGGGCAGATGTGTGCACAATTAGTATTATATGATCCGAGATAGGATTATGTAACAAGAAAAGGAGAAACCAAGACAAAAAAATGAATGGAAGTAGAAAGGAAAAGCAAATGAAAAAAATTGTGGTATGATAATGCTTCGTTGTTTAAGTGCGCGCATAAAACTGAGGAGATGATGAAAATTACTTGTTTGTGAGGATCATCACATTCAGCATATCGTCATCACATGTAATGAACTCAAAAGTCATACTACCAACCAAATTGTCATTCCATTTTCTTCTGAATGGAGCAGGATTGTGGGCTAATTGGCAACTTGCAAAACAATAATTTAAAAAATGCAAAAAAAACTTTCCTAAAAATCTAGAGAAGAGCGCTTTCGGTGGGATCAGTTGCACCAACCAACCGGAAAGGAATAATCAGGCATGACTCACGTGATCAATGAATGCTTAACGGAATGCGGAATAAGAAAGTTGCTATAGAATGGAATAAGAAATTATTTTGCTCACTTTGTAAATTCCCAGCATTTTACTAAAAATGGATCAGGCGGTCTATACTAGTTACCTACAAATATAAAAAAAAATATTGACTCAACTGATCATAAGCAAAATATAATTCATCATCAGACCAACTTACGACAAGAACTTCCTGAATTGAACTTTTTTTGTAAGCAAGTCTTTCCATTTAACTTTCCGTGATGTCAGCTTCCCTGCAAATAACTCCTTGGCAGAGCATGCGTGCTTTGGAGACGCAGTATCAGAAATTTGAGAGCGCCGCAAGACACGCAAAGCAGAAGGTGGTAACTTTTATGATCCAGCATCATTAATCAGAATTTACAATGAGAGTAGGAGAAGAGTTTAAAAATAAAATTGCTCATTTTATTCATTCTTGTGCAGAAGCCGAAGGAAGAAGAAGGCGTGATTTGGGCGGAGCCTTGTCGCCCTTGCAATCCATTCTTAACGTACTACAACAACGGGAAGAAGAACAAATGCTGCAAGACCCGCTATGACTACAATTACTTCTATTGTGAAGGATACGATCAAGAGCGTCACCGGGAGGATCGCAAACATCCCGCCTTTTATATGAATACTTATCTGGAGGTTGGTTAGCTCTGGATAATACTGGTTTAATTTTTCATATTCATTAGAAGGTACTATTATTCATTTTCATGTCTTAATTTTGCTGCATATTTTTTGTTTATAGGAGGAATATCCATGTCGCACAGTGCCCCTCCTCACCAGCTCAAATTATGGTCACCGACCTCCTTACGATAATCTTGGGCGAATCCCACGGAAAAGTGTGGTCAAGAGTTTCTACCGAAATAATGGAACTGCCTACTGCATCAACACAAGCGGAAATGGATATGCTTATACCACTGTCAACTACCAGCCTTCAAAGCCCTTCTTCTGGAATGCTCAATTTGGATACACCTACGCTCCACCAAAGAACAATTAGCGAGTTTCAAACTGCGTCACAAAAATATCCCTAGCTCCATCATCCATCATTCCTCTTCTACTTTTACTCCACAAATACATATTATTGTGATTTGAATTTATATCGTACCGTAGTCGAAATTCTTCTTGAAGCCACTGTTCTCCGCAATTACTTTTCTTACCAGAAGAATAATCTCAACAACAATAAACTCTCAAAACTCATCATTCTAAATAAAAAACAATTCTAGTACCGATCTTGTTTTTCTAAAGTAAGATAAAATAGAATTTGATACATTGTTCCACCAGTTTCTTTGAGCATCAAGCAGCACGGCATAGCAGCAGCACAAGCAAGCACCCTTCTTCGTTTTCGCACATATGAGATGTGATGAGTACACGTCTCACTCTGCCCCATTCTTTCAAACGGAAGTGCACCCAAGTTCAAACAGGATAGTTTTAGCAATGCTTTCAACAAGAGTACTCTTGAATGTTGAACAGTTAAATTTAATTTTTAACTGTGAATACTTATTAAAGTGCAAATCTGCTATGCATCATCATCTGAAGTATGTAAAGAACTTTCAGAAACTGGAAGCAGAAATTATCTGATAAGTACTCATCCTGAATAAAAATGTGGGAAAAGATGAAAGTCTGTTGGAAATTGGTAAATTGGTGAGAATGGGTTCCAACTCGAAACTATGCTTCGATGCCCACTATAAATTATCAAAAGAAAATTTCGGGAGGAGAGGAACGGGTTGATATGTGGACAGACGTATTGTTCCTCCACACAATGACTCCTTACTATTCGGTTCTACTACACGTCTGTGCAGGAAAAAAAAACTCATGGAACATGCAGTAGTTGGGAAATGATCTTTTATATGTGAGATTGATGTGATAAACTTTTTATTTCTTTGGTAGGCTGCGTTGATAATTTTTTAAAAAGGTCGACATAATGAATCTTGTTACAAAAATAAAATTTTTCAGTCTTTTCGCAAGAAAATATGAACGCCAAATCTAGGTTTCATTTTGACATGTTCAATAATTTTTTAAAATAAGCATTTTTCTGTTTCAAAAAATAACGATAACTCTGGAATATGTATGTACAACAAAAATATAAAAAAGGTTTATTTATCCAAAATGTCCACCCAAGTGACCACCATGATGACCAATTCCATGACCAAAATGTCCGCCATGATGAAGTCCAACGTGACCTATGCCAACATGACCAATTCCAAGGATCGGTCCGTATCCGTTCAAACGCTGAGTGTAGCTCACACCTCCGATTCCAACGAATGGGTGGATCACGCCGGCGTACGCAACGGCGAAGAGGGCAAAAATTGCAATCTGAACATAAATACGCACAAAATTAATCAGTATTCAAAATTCAATCGATCTACTATTATTGACACAACACAGGTATATTTTTTTCACAGAAACTTACAAGTTTGTACATTTTGACTTTCCACAAAAAAGTAATTATTTCCAAGAATGGAGAGGTAACTGTGTTTATTTTAGTAAGTCTAGCAGACGACTATGCCCACTTTTTTTTGTTGAAGCCTATTTATATTAATATCACAAAAGGGAGAAGAGACACATATCGAGCATGAAGAGAGATATGAAATTAGGACAAAAATGCACCAAATGTGTATAATTTAAAGGGCCCCTTTCGTTATCATCAATTTCATCGTCTCCTGTCGTTTACTTATTAATTTGGCTCTGTGATTGTGTCATTTACCTTTCCGTGATGTCCAATAATTGATACATAGAATTGTTGCTTATTTTGCATCATGAATAATGTGCTCCACAATTCTGAAAATAATGACCATTGACTCGTGTCACAGGGTATCCTGTTTACAAACCGTGGTTGGCCGGTGATGTGTCTCGTGATTGCATTAGCACAACATCTTTCTTATATTACTCGTTAGCTCTGCAAATAATGATTTTTAGGATGCAAGTGCCACACCGCTTGCCACAATGCACCGGCACCTGCTAGCTCATGCCTGCCTGCCTTTGCTTGCCATGTGAGAAAATTAATTTTTTTTTATATTTTTGCAGTTAACGTGCACAGCAAGCTTTGATGGCTTTTGAGAGAGACGATTGTTTTTCATGTCTTCAGGTCTTTGATTTTCTTTTATAATTATTATGGAGGCAATAAAAATGTGATATATTCATACGTAATATGTAGATACATAAAATGCTATATAGGGACATAAATATTATGATTTGGCAATGTATTTACGGAATGTTCAAATTATGCATGTAGTAGGTACAAGTGATTTGGTTGATGATAATAATGATGATGTCAAGCAAGACCAATTTTTCTGCATGGTTGTGCTTCCCCACTCCCCACTTGCACAATTTTGATAAGCGAAGCGTTTATCACAACCAAGAAAGTGCTATATCTAATACCATCATCGTTGTAAAATGGTTGATGTCCAAGTTACCCCAAGCACAAGAACAGTAGTAGCACAACACAGATTCAGTGAATCGTTTGATCTTTTCATCATGTCTCCTTCCAAAAAAAATATTTAATGAGTGTATCAACAACTTCACTTTTGCACCTGTTTAAACAATAACTTTAGTAATTTACATTAATGGTGATGTTAGACACGCACAAAAATAAAATTTAGAAGCCTGTCATGTCAAGAATGCACTGAAGACCAATCAATGTCAAGAACGACACTGTGCACACCGTACGATTTGCCAACTTTTCAAATAGATAGGCACTTAAATACCTATAACTGATTGACTGATATATACTGATTGACAATAAATGGGCACGTAAACTTTTTTTAGACTCTCATTTATTGGATTGATTACCGAAGGAAAATGTCAAAGAATTATGTGATAATTATTATAGAATGCTTAGAACAGTTAAATTTACATAATTTATATGTAGGTGACCCATTATTTATTTACCACTGCCGGTTGATCTTTCAATTCGGAAGTTGGATTGTGTCAGTAAATTAGATCGGTGCTTCCATTTTGTGTTTTGAAAACCAAATCGAAATGCCTCACGAATAATCACCTCGAGTCTGCTAGCACGGCGTAGTCAAATCAGTAAAAATGAGCAATTTAATGGGTCAAGTTGTTCAGCACCAACAAAAATTATTGCAACATGTGCGTTCGCTCTACAATACTATTTTCAATCAACAAGTTTTTCTTTTTCAAAAAAAATACGGGACCGGCTCGTGCTTTGGGAAATGCTCTACCGTCCATGCAACAATACTTGTTAATAACAAGTTTTCAAACACTGATATTATCATCACCGTTGCATCATAATTATGAATAAGTGTACCATTAATTGTTACGCAAATGAATGGTCATATGACCAATTTTTGAATATGTCATTTTAGAACACAATCTTCCATCAAGCAAATTACACATGAATGCAATCAATCTCATGTCAAACCTCACAAACTATTTTTTACATACAAATCCATTATACACTTGAAAATCTTATGGAAACCCAAGGGAAAGAATTTATGAAGCCAAATGTTTGATCAATGATTTTTTACCCATTTCCTACTGACAAAAATAAACACAAATACAAAGGGAATTGCAGGAGAATTTTTGGAGGATGGGAAGAATAACTAGTCTGAAGATTTGCAAAAGAAATTAGTGACAAAAATGGCCTGGAATTTTAGTTCATGGTTTCGTGACCCTAACCTGGTGCTGTACAATAAGTACTACGAGGTAGATGAGGAGAGCGTTAAGCACATGAGAGAAAACTGTCAGGTTGTTGGTATCTTCTTTGGTGCATTTCGGAACAAGTCGACGAAGCACTTTATGCTTCATCTCAACAAATTTTACAGAGTAAAATAATAAGTATTTTTTAGAAAAGGACTGATTTTTTTTCAAGCCCTATATTAAACCGGATTTATTAATGAGGATCTGATTTGTGGTCACAGTACATGATGAACAGAGAAGAGCCCTTTGAAATCATTTTCGTTTCGTTGGACGAGGACGAGTCGGAGTGCGAATTCTTTGTGAACGCTTGCATGGAAGAGTGGCTCGTTGTCCCGTGGACAAATCAGAGTTTGCGAAGGTACTTTTAGCAAATGCTTTTGCGACATAATTTTTTATTGTGAACGTGTCTACATACCATTGCACATATTAGGAGATATTTTTTATTTATTTTCTGTCAAATGACTTCAGAAATGTTCGTAACTTGTACAACGTGCTCACCCAACCTTCCCTCGTGATCGTTCGAAATGACGAGGACGGGACGGTTATCAACTACGACGGGAAAATGGATCTGTTCGAATGTGGCTACTTTGCGCTCATCGAGTGGAAAGCAATGTACAAGAAAATTCTCCAGAATTTCAAGGAGGGCAAAGACAAGAAGAAAGCGCCGAAGCCGATATCTCCAGAAGAAGCGCATTGAACTAAAAATCAATTTCCTCTCCACAAATTGATCAGATATTTATTCACATAAGCTTATGAGTAATTTTAAATGTTTAAATTACTTCTTATCAGATATAAACTGACTAACTTAGATTGAAGGGCTTTAAAATGCTGTACAGAATTTTTCGTATCACAATTATAATAGGTATATATTATGTTAACTTACATTTAAGATTGCTGCTCACCATCATCGTTTCTGTCTTTCTTTAAAAAAATTTACACCCTATCATAAAATAAATCTTACCCATGAAAATATTGTTACCAGTCAGTCTTACATTAAAATATAACGTTATCTAAAATCTGTTCCTCCAACGGATCCATTGTTGTCGAGTTTTTGCCATTATTTTCATTACTGTCGGTTTTGAAGGAATCAGGATGCTCGCCCCAATCTATCTCATAAGAGTTTTCAAACGAGTTCCATGAACCTTCCCATGGGTAGCGCTCTTCAGAACCAGCAGCTTTTGACGATGATAAGGTGGGGCTGCTGGTAGTGGTACGAAGACGATTGCCTGTACCACTGGATTTGGATCCATCTCTGAATACCGGAACGCTATTGTCCATGGGATGGTTCTCCTCTAGTCAATCTGATAAGGTCTCATTCAGCGCGTACAAACGGATGAAGTCAATTTGCAAAGCTGATTGGTGTTCATCCCACGACGACTCCCAGGAATTTCTCGCCTCCCAGAACGTTTTTGGAGCCTGCATTTATACAAAACATTTTTGCACATGGATTATTTCTGGAGGACTTTGATTATCGGAACGAAACTGCTGAAAGTGATCTTATCTTTTCGTTACATTTGGATCAGTGTTATTCCAAGGCTTTGGATAAGGTTTGTTAACTGCTTCATCACTGAAAAATCCATTAGTTCCGCCAACATTTATGCCAATTGCCAAGTGGAACTGTGTGAAGTATCAATCAAAAGCGTTGTTGTGTAAAGTGGTGCAGGTTTTTTAAAGTTTGCATAAAGCGTTTTAGAATTTTGTTATGCCCAGCGCACAAACAAAAAAATATGTATGTATTTGTAACGCACACTTTTATCAAACGGAGCCATGACGGGATTATCGGAAGGATGCCAGGGATTCGTGACTCTCTGACCCTTTGACCACAACTTGTACATACTGGGCCGTGGGAAAGGAGCAGAAACAATGCCTTCATTATCAATTCTGATTGTGATGATTTCTGTAAGCACCAGTTCAATGCAATACAAACGTGAACCAAAATGAAAAAGGGAAGGTAGTATAATAATGATTACTTACCAGGAGTCCATTCCAACTCGTAAATGTGAAAGTCTCTATCAAAACCTTCATTTTCCTCGGTGTTCAAACAGTCGTAGAGGACTTTTCTCGTGTCCTTTGTTCCGAACCGGATGTCGGGGCAATTTTGTTCCGAGCCGATATTGACCCCATCCAAATTGAAAAGTTTCCGATTGCCCCGTGTGTCCACAAACTGAATCTGGCCGGAGGCTAGACCATCACCATAAAAGAACTTTTCTGGTTGAAGAGACATTACTTTAAAAAAACAGAAAAAAAGTTAATCAGCTCTCATACAAGCCTTACCAGTAAAAAATTGCTACAAAAATAAAATAATTTTCTTCATAATTAAACTCATTTACTTGGTTCAATCCAGTCACCCGCTGGCATTTTGGCTCTGATCTGGAGTTTTCCATATCGAAACGTGAAAAAGTTCTTCGACATGATCATCGGAGTCATAATTGGGTGGACAATGGGGCTGGAGCCTTTCCAGCACAGGATGGAGTCATTGAGGCACCTTTACAAAGAGCACCACATTATATAAAATTATTTGACCGTTCTTCCACAAGGAACAAATGTATAGAGATGAGAATGAAACAAGGTGGTACTTCTCTGATGGCATAATTCCCAACAGCAATGTTCCATTTTGGACATAAGCCTCCCCAAATCGTTCGTGTGTGTAAGTTGGCTTCAGGTAAAGGATGCCATTTTCCACAAAACTGTTGGAGCGGTTGTTTACATTGAAGCAGAACTGGCTTTCCTACAAAAGATGCGCTGTGAATTTGCTGGACTCCTCTTTGCCAACCTCACCCGAATAGTAACATTGATAAAACTGTCTTACTGATGAGACTCCTGTATAGTGAAACCACTTATTTGTGTCAAAATCGTTAAATTCTTCTTGAAACACTAACTCATTCGGTCGAACATGCTTCCCATTTACAGTGGTTACTGACCATTTGTCCGTTGAAAATCCTGTTGCAAACAAATTGTAACAGTAATGTACCTGTTTTGTCTTCGGTGTTCAAAGAATAACTGTTAGTAGATAGATAATCGAGTTGTGAACACAAATTTTATACCCTCTCCTCCACCTGTTGGAGGCACTGCAGGTGGAATGTTTGAACTATCTTTACTTGCTGTTGTATCCTTTCTTGCTGCTGATGGTTCAGTGGAATCGCTGAGTTTTTGCTGCAAAACTACTTTTAAAATTTATTTTAAAAAAATTACACGATCCTGTGCAGATGATTTGACAAAACTAATAAAATAGATATTTAAGTGTACTATCGGGTGGTGCTGGTGGTCGGTTATAGTAGGCCACAATGGTTGCAATGAACAGAATCAAGGTCAAGATGAAAAAGATAATGGCAATAATCAAAAGGAGGAGCCTTGTGTTCACACCAAAGATTCCGGGTCTCTCCGCACGGTACTTTTTACCCTGTGTTCATAATTTTTAGCATAACAATAATTACAAAACAAACTATTGTTAAACCACAATTTAATGAGAAACAAGCACAGATTTGTTACATTGTCTTCTGGAATATTGAGGGACGCTTGACTTGTGGATGCGTCCACGTCCATTAAGTGGTAGTTTTGCATGGCTGCAGCGAATGGTCGTCTGTCTTCAATCATGGAACTCATTTCGTTCAATAAAAAAATGATAAAAAATGTGCTGCCCAAGACGAGGCTTCAACTGTACGAGACATCCAATTATCACAAGAAAGAAAAAATTAAAAGTACTATAAAATAACTGGAGCAAAAATAAATTTTAATTGGTAGTATTTTATAATTAGTAACTATTGATGTAATACCTACATATACATATATGTGATGTGACCACAATTAGCAAGATTATTTACTAACGCTCTACGTACATCACACACTGAAGTCTGCACCAAGTGTGAGTGAGTGATCTTTGGATAAGTTAATCCTTTTCTTATCATCACTTTTCAGCAAAAGCGTACATCTACCGCATATAAGCTTAATCCACCAAGGAAGTGCATATTGCCCAAGTAAATTAAATATAATAAGACGTGTCCACCGGAATAAGCGTAACAAGCTTTGCCCTGCTCTTGTTGATTACACAAGAAGGAATGTCCAACAAAATTCGAGAGGCTGGATAAGACCATTGGATAGTAAGGTTCAATTTAAAAGAAAGACGATTCACATATTTTTATGATAATATTATTTAAAGAGCTCCATCCAACATATCTGCTCTCACATATGTATTTCTTCACTGGTTTGATATTTTTGAAGTACGGCTATATTCTTACACATTTCGTAGAATAATGTGGACATCATCAGTAAGAGAAATTGATGAAATAGACACATCTTTCACACTTCTGTCAATTCGTTTATAGGAACGTTTTGGATGATCACTTGTGTTTTACTCTCTTTACTTTTTACATAGAGGAGATTACGCAAACTTTCTCAAGTGAACACATAGACTTCTGGTTCATGATTATTTCTTCAATCGAAAACTGGTGGCAAGCTGAAAAATGCACTTATAAAAGGTATTTATTTTTTTCTTTCCTGGGTCTGAACAAGGTATCAAATTACTTTTCACAGATAAATTTTGCCCACGCTGACCAGATCATCTTTTTTCCACGGTTGTAGCATCTCTCTCAGATTGATAAAAGTATACATCAACATACATATTATATCGCTCAATTTTATTTGACAGTGCACAATTCATTTTTTAAGCATTTATTTTAGTTAACATGAATTCGTTGAAAACAGAACATCCAGTGTTTTGTTGAACGGAGATTTATATTGGCTTCGAAAAGACAAAGTGCAGCGCATTCTTCCTTCAGCGTCCCACATCCCTCCCTCCCCAAAAGTCGTAAAAGTTAATGCCAACGTCAGCACATTTCCTCAGAAAAAAATAGTTACGAAAGTGGAATGCTCAATCCCGCTGTTGTTTCGCGATGACAGATAAAAAAAGAAAACGAAGCAGGCTCAAAGGTCGACTCTACTCTGCGTTAGTTGCACACTATATGCAGCTACCTAAAAAAGATGATAAATTTTTGTATTTACGTGTGGTTGGAGGTTGATGAAGCAAGTAACAACATCCAGTGTGCGCATTTCTTGTCTCATGTGAAGACATTTATTTATAAAATACTCTAATTTATAATACTAACAGTATGTAAGAACAACTTCAATTACGAATGTTTATTGCCACATGCAATACTTTTGTGAACAAATAATGCATACCAAATAATAATCCAAATCCTGCTCATTATTAATTCAAATCTGTGACAATTTTTTGTGTAACTTTCGGATATGTGACACAACTTGTTGCACAATGATTAGCAAATATACAATAGAGTATATACTATAGCTGCACAAGCACTTTAAACATCACGCTAGTTTCGATATATTTCTTGTCACACTTAACAATTTCTAAATGATCACTCATCATCACTATTATCACTTTAATTTTTTATCCATGATTATCCAAAACATTTTATCCATCATTATTTGAAATCCCACTTGTTCAAATTTATCTATCAGCTACTTTCTAATCATAAAAAGCCAACCATCGCTTAATCTTTAAATGTATTTAATCTTATTGGTGTGTTTCACTCGCCTCTTGTTACATTCTATCTAGCCTGGTCAATGTTTTATAAAATGTCACTTACATAATTATATTATGGTTATGCTATTTGTGATAATTATACTTTAATTGGTTGTATGTATGTGTGTATAAGTTGGTCAGAAATTTGAACTATTTTTGGCGAGAAAGAAAATTCCTGATGTAATATCTGTGCAAAATATTATGGTGCACTACAATTGGACACAAAAACAAAAAGAAAATTGCTTCAATCTTGGCACTTTTCCTCCTTGAGTGATACAAACGTCTTTTGAACAACATGTGTGAATTGGGTAGTGAGTCCACTTAAACTGCGGGGTTGCCACCAAATTAATACGAGATAAGAAAGGGATTCCAGTCAGCGTTATCAAGATTCCTACACCGAGCTCGATGGGACGAACGAAACAAGGAACGATTACAAGAAAACCGCAAATCAGTAGAAAAATGATGGGGAGGATGATGTTAACCTGATTTGTGAAAGCGAAATTCATTGTAAGAAAATTTGACAAGCCTGCTTGAAATGAAGGAGGTTGCTTGAAAAGGAGTTAATTAATTAGTCAATAATAAGTTTACCTTAATTTCACGCTTGAGGTAAGGTTTCTTCCAACGAAGATACAGCATACCCAAAACAGTGATGAAAATGAAGGAGGACTCCACAAACGAGGAATATTCGATAAGCGCGATAACGTCGGTGGTTTGCAAGTAGAAGAGGCTCAGGAAACACTTCATATCAAAATAATTGTTCGAGAATGAATACCACATAAATAATTTTTTGATGAATTTTCCTTTATAAGGAATCGTATTACCAGGAAGCATAGAGCAGGTGCTGGCGTGAACCTATTTGTGTTGATGGTAGATAAAACTTGAGGAAAGTGACCCTGGCGCGCTCCCACGAAAAGAAGTCTAGGAAATAATTTTGAAAATAAATACATGCACCAATTTTTCTAATATTACGGAAAAGTTTTGTCATGAAATTATGTACCTGGATGAAGTCATTATGTGAACACTTAGACCTCCAAAAGTACTAAGCGCTACGAAAAATGGCATGACCCAAGAAAACGCTCCCAAAATCTTGTCACCAAATGTCTGCAAAAATTCACGAATGTAAATCAGATTCTTTGTGCGTCGGCAAAGAAAATATTAAGTCGAATTCACATGTGAATCAACTCACAACAGCAATTGCATCAGAGGCAAGAATTTCTCTTGGCGTGAGCACAGCCATGTATCCAATATTTGCCAGGGAGTAAATACCCGTGGCTAAAGGAAGTGAGATGTAAATCGCTCGGGGAAGAGTTCCTTCAAATCATGAATAGGATATAATTATATTTTTTTAAACAATAAAAAATAAAAAAAGTATTAAAGTAAAGATTTTTTAGGTCATGTTACGTGTAGGGATCCTTAAGTTCCTCCGTCATAAAATTAAGCTGAGGATAAAAAAAGTTCCATAGATTATTTTTTAAATTGTTTGTCAATGTAAGAATAATGCTTATCTAGGTGTTTTGGCTGACTTACGTAGTTCCATCCAGCGTATGAAAATATCCCACTGTAAAAACTGAGGGTAACGTGCCGGAAATCCGTTTGCGAGTCCTTAAAGGGCTCCTGAAAATTTTCCGTGTTGCCTGCAAATACAATCAGAAAAATAAATTTTAATGTGTCCGAAAATTAATTGAATTTGTAACTATTGATAAGGTTTATCTACCGTTAAGAAGATACACAATTCCGGCAATTATCACAATGACAAGGCCTGCGATTTTCGCAATAAGGAATACATTTTGTACCCGAGTTGTGATACGAACCTTTAAACAAAAGGAAAATACTGTACGCCACACGTTTTGTTGATAAGTTTAAGATGGATCATATTATATAAAAATCAGCTTACATCGTAGCAATTTAAGAATGTCAGAAAACAGATAGCGGAAGCTGCAATAAGTCTGATGGCTGATTCTGGAAGACAACCGGCTGGAAAGAAAGGTTGGACCACGTAGTTGGCAAAGGTTAATCCCATAATCGCATTTGTGGTCGGCCTGCGCAAATTAAAAAAATAATCGTTTCAGAAAAGATGAGGAATATGAAAGTTGACCTGTCCAACTTATTTTAGTTTACTAAACGTAATCGGGAATTTACATACACAAACACAACATTTGCGTCCCACAAGAACAGGAAGGCTGGAAGCGGCCCAAATGCTTCATAAATGTATGCATAATCTGAAGTTTAAAAATAAATGATTTATGTTCACTTTAAGTTTCTCTCCTCACTTTGAATTTCATGTTGAAGATTATAGCTAAAATTACCTCCTCCCGATTTTGGTATTGTCGTTCCTGAAATTGAATATAAAGCACTTTCATAAAATCTTTTGGTTTTAAAATGAAATGTATCAATTCTTGCAATCTTCCGTTATTTTTTTTACCAAGCTCCGCATAGCACACTGCACCAATCATGCTGAGGAGTCCAGTCATGATCCAAACAAATAAAGTAAGCCCAACGGACTTGGCTTGTTCAACGACTCCCTTCGGAGAAATGAAAATTCCTGAGCCGATAATAATCCCAAGAATAATTGCAACTCCTTCGAACAGGCCCACCTCTCTTTTCATCTTAATACCCTGCTGTTGAGATCCTTCGTCGGGAGCCAGGTTCCCTGTTGAGGGAACTTTCCCATTCATCTTCTCCTTCTCCATTATCGTCATTTCGGCTTTTGAGTTTGTGTCCAAAAATGGAGAATACCCACAGAATATTTTGGAACTTTTGTGCACTACTGTTTAACTCACAGCTCACTCTTAAGCACAAAATCACAGATGCACAAAAAAATCAAATTACTCAATCTCTAATCTATCTTCAAATAATTTCATTCCTCAAAACTTGAAGCCGATGATGCTGCGCACTCTAGAGCGTTTGGCTCCAAAAATCGAAGTAACGAACCTGCGCTGGATTTTCCAGAACAACAAGTACCTCGTCAACTACTACGTGCCTTGCTACACTTTTTTTCTCTTCAGGACAGAATTATTGTTTTCTTATCTTAATGGTTATTAGTGTTACGAACTCTTTTCTCACTTTAAAAATTGCTCATGCACACCATCACAATTTTATCACCATCACTCGTTTCGCATGTGATACCAGAGATGCACATCTTTCTTTTTTTCGGTACTCTCAGCAAAGTCAGCAACCGACAACAAATATTTTTCTGATATCTAGCACCAGTAAGAAATGTCTTATTTTTTCTTATCTTAGTCGGTAGTTATTTCTTAAGAGGCACATTATCTTCTTCGGGGGAGACATAAAACATTTTATTACCAACTTCTCTCCTTACTGATGGTACAAAGTCCCACTCTTCAGAAAGTAATTGTGCAAGATAAATCCAATTTGAAGAGCTTAAGCAATAATATTAATTATGCTAAATCATGAATGAAGGCTAATGGCTCACTTTTACAAAAGATGAGCTTTATGATCAGCTTAGCACAAAGAAAGAAAGGATGGAAAAGATTCTCACACAGAAGCTACATAGTACCTACGCTAATGCTGTGCCCACACAGTCTATAAAGAACACGTGCGTGGGAATTTGCCGGCTTTTCGATTGCGAGGTTTGTCTTTATTCTGCGCACATTTGTAATTTGTGTGAACTCCTTACACTCCTCCATGCTGTTGACAAAATCGATAAGAAAGTAGTGTGATGCAAGTTTGTGCATAATTTCTTTCTCCAACGCTACGCGAAGAAAGTTTGACAGGACAATGGAGAATGTTTGTGCTGAAAGTCTCCAATTCTCAGATTAAATACACAAGTTTGGACACAATGTTATTTATTCCTGCGAAGCGAAAAGTGAGTTAACGCGACTTAGAAATTCCAAATACGTTATTGTTGTTGTTGAAATTCTAATGCCTTATTGAAAAGCTGACATCTGCATATCTAAAGGTAATATGAATAGATTGATTTTTCTGTAAGAGTTTCCTGTGGCAGCTTTAAGGATTAACACTCAGGTCATTAAACCTTCGCAGCTTTTTCGCAATTTGCTTGAAAGAGATAAGAAAGCCAGCTTTACACAATGTCTTGCTCCAACTTCTTCTATTGTAATGCTTTAAGTATTCAGTTCTGGAAAAAGCGTAAGGGAGATCTTAGAAAATGTAAGGAACTTGGCAAATAGTTTTCGCCTGACTGGAACCTATCCACTCTTGGTTTCATGTAAATAACTTCTCGTAAAATAACAGCTTGTCAGAATGATGACTGAGGACCGGCACAAAGAACCCTGTGGTCAATGCAAATACTTTCTTCAGAGCACCAAACAATATGCCCATTAATGCTTGAGCAAGGAGCAAAATTGACGAACGAAGTATGGGCTAATGTCCTACCAGAATTGCACCATTCGTCCAATCTCTTTTATTTTCCATCTTCAAACCAATATCTCCTTCTTGGAATCCATGTGTTCTCGTTCCCTCACTTGTTTGCATTCGGCTGCCCCGACAGTTGTCTAGAGAAAAAGCTAACAAAAATAGTGAAATTGGAGACGTCGTTGACTCAAATATACCCATTCATTACCTCTCGCCCGCATCCTGTACAAAAAAGCCATGCCGGTGCGTATTCCACATTTACGCAAGTAAGCAACAACATTTGTATATGGATTTCC
>JAHZNF010004344.1:0-11896 GCA_027744215.1 Troglopedetes dispersus
AAACCTTTGCCCTTTTGCAAACAGCAGAGAAAAATATTTGACACACGGCTACCACCCACCCAGTTCCATAATTTGTTTGAATGTTTGGACAGTGCGTGCGTTGTTGATTGTTGATCACGAAAACAAAAATAAATGACTAAACCAAAATTGCTGCTGTTACTTTTAGTTTTGTTCGTCGTGTTGTTTGCAAGTTAGGAGGATATAAGGGAGTTCATATGGACATATGAGACGTTCCTTCGTTTAAAACTCCTTGCTGCGGGACCGGGACGGACAATATATAGGACGTCGTCGTACACCTAAACGAGGTGGTGGAGTCCTTCCTATCATTGGAAACATCCTCTGAGATTGTTCGTGCGCTGCTGCAGTAGTGGGAACGTTTTTGTAGAATTATGAACTAAGGAAGTCTTCCTGTGTGCTACCACCTTATCAAAATCTATCTAGGCAGCCTTCCTTTCCGGAAAGGTACTGCTTAACAAAGCAAAACAAACACACTAATTTCCAGAGACAATTTCCCTATTTAATAAAATTTGCTTCTCGGCTAAATCAGTTTATGAGTGCTTCTTTTGGGTTCTGCAAATGTAGGCTTAAAATCAACGCCTTGGGACTCAAAAACCCTCGTCGTTATTGATCTGATTAGTAGATGCGAACAACGAACATAAGATACCTCAACAATTCAAGGTAAATTTTGCATGATGTAGTTAAGTCACCACCATAAAGTCATTTTGTGTGCTGTGTTCATAATGATAGACTTTGGTAAATTAGTGAACTTTTAAATTTGCTAAGATTAAGATTATTTTTTATCATTTGACCTGATCGAATCGGTACCTTTTCAACACAATTTACTATTTATTAGTTCCTCTGACCTGATCACAACCTACTACACAACTTTATATTATAATTGTAAAACCAAATCTCCCACAGCTATGAAAGAAATTATGATGTAGGACTAATCTGAAAATACTATACATTCATTCGTGGTAAATTTGATGTCAATTTATGATTATGCTTGCATAACAAATGATTATTTATCTTTTCAGAGTTCCCTCAAGACGAAACCAATCGGGTGTAGACGAGCTAAAAACATCTTGCAGAAGTAGTTCACAAATATTTCATTTCAAGCTATGGCCAATGTTAACGATTGTGATGCTCAGGTATGACTTGACTAATACGAAATCTTATAAAAACGTATTTAATGCATGGGGAATCAAATTTGTCTAATAGAAATTTCTTGTTTAGATGGCTGTGATATCTTGGGGGGAATATGCTAACTCCGTGGACAAACTAGCCTTCCTGAAAGTTTTCTGCACGAATTTGAACCTCGAAGAAATCAGTAAATTAAAGAACATTCTCGGACATTGGAAGGACCGTCCTGCCTGCCGGAAAAGGAAGTGGGTTGGAGAGGCGTACGCAGACTACAAATCTAGGAAAGAGGCACGAGCTGAAGAAGAGCTTGAGCTACGGCCTAGTGAGTCACAGCCAAGTTCTCTCAGCTCAGTTCTTCCAACTCCTCCATCAACTGAACAATCCTCACTCCAATTGCCGCCTGCTAAGTCAACGCCGAGCATTCCAGCATGGTGGAAAGAGTATAGTATCAAGGACGTCTGCGCAATTGATGTGGAAAAAGTCAGCCTTCGACATCTGTCTGGAATAGATCGAGTTAAAGCAGCTAAAGTTGCGGTAGTTGATGCAAAGAATAAAGTGCTCTTGAGGAAGGATATTAAGCATCAACCAGGAACTTTTCTAGATGGCCCTAAGGATGTGAAGGTGAATGGGATTACTAGATATTCGCTAGTAAAGGGAGAGAAGAAAAAGGATGTGCTGGAAAATCTTAAAAGTGTTCTTAAAGGAAAACTTGTGATCACGTGCGACGGGAAAATGGATTTTACGAGTTTGGAGATTGAAGATGACGTGTACGGCTGGCACTTCGACCTGCAACGTTTTCACCGACGGCCCAAAAAAGATAATTCAGAGGGAACGGACCCCATGAGCTTGAGGGATATGTATTTCTATTACTTCAAAGAGGATTTTCAGTACCAGAAACCACATGACTGTACAATCGACGCTATTGCAACAATGAGAGTTTTTCTGGAGGGTTACATTCCGCTTAAAAAGCAAGGTAAACCAATGGAATCAGGAAATGTGGAGGGCATCGATTTTTCAAGTGCACCTAATTTGAAATTTTATGAAAGCAATGGTTTTTATTACTGTAAACCTCTAGATAAATTTTCTCAAAACTGTTCCTGTGAATATTGTAAAAGATATAAATAAATGTTGTGGAATGGCATTGACTTGATTACAGCCTTTACTCATTCCTGGAATTCTAATAAAATAATATGCTCATTCCTAGTCTTATCAATTCAATGAATTCCTTTATTCAAATAGCACTGAAAACCCTTATAAAAATCAATACTTATACTAAAACAGTTCATTTCTAATTCGCATACAAAGTAATTACTACAGTACATTTACTGCAATCTTAAAATCTAAGCAAGTGGCACGCTCATCTCAAAAATGACACAACTGACTACTGCTACTCTATATTCACTTAAAATCTTGTAAAACTACACTTTCTTAAATATATGAAAATCTCTCAAGTGTGTGACGAAATGAAACTGGCAAAACATATGAACGTATTACAATAAATCCTTAAACCTAAGCAAGTGGAGGACGGAACGGCTATGACTTGCAAGCAGCCTTTGCTCATTCCATAGTTTCATGACTACATTCCTAATTTCAAGCGTTTGAGCATAACCTTTTCATTTTCAGTATTCACAAGTTGAGAGAGTTGCTCAAGTTTCTCTTTCTCGATTCCATTTCGCTCCTTGATTAAGTCGCGAATTTCTTCAAAAAGTTTTACTTGTTGGTTGACCGATGCAATTTGTTCACTCATTAGCTTCCACATGGCAGGTGGGTCATTTCCTTTGCGTTTAACAGTTCGGTTAGCCGTACTTGTGCGAGTCTCGGTGTGTAGTTGTGTCGACTTGTTGGTAACTGGTTGTGCACTTGAGTCCTCAGTATCAGATAGGGACATGATGGCAGAATGTGTAGTGACAGCTGGACCAATCACAGGTGTGTTACTGCGCGGAGGAATTACTAGTTCAAGCCTCGGTTCCCTGTTTATACCTGATACGAATGTTCGGGTCCGTGAAACACGACTAATGAGTCAAAACTGCATAGCAAGTTATGGCCATTATTAAGATATTTTCAATGTTTCTTACCATGCTCATTAAGATCAATTCCTCCTTCTATCCCGTGAATGCTTTCTGGTGCTATGGTCTGCAACATAATTTGTTGAGGAACCGAGAGTTCTCTTGTGTTGGAGCGGCCACCACCTGTTTCAAAAACTTCTCGTCTGTTCTCTGAAGCAGTCTTCTTTGTTTCAGCTTTCAGATTTTTATGCTTGATCTTGATTTGCTGCACTGTTCTATTTTTACCTCCAATTTTGTTTACCGCAGCTGTTATTTCTAACCATGTCTTTTGCTTAACTGCATGGGTAATTTTTGAACCGCTAAATTTCCCAAACAGAACCTCCTCCTTCAGCTTAATTTGGGTGGCAAGTTCCACTAGTTCTTCATCGGAGAAATTTTGTCCCCGTGATCCATTGGAGATGCTAGTCTCCATTGTTGACATTTCTCTCTTCCCTCAAGTAGGGCAGCACCTCTTGCTCTAAGTAGTTCTGGTCTTCTTCTAGAATTGGAACTCTTGAGGTAACAAATATGTTGTGGAGTACAACGCTTGACACAATTAATTTGCAGACTTTGGAAGGCTCGTAGCAGAGGTCCCCACCAGATCTGAATGTAATTAAATACGGATGATTATCATTGTTTTTAGCTGTCCAGCCGTCCCGGCCAGAACTTAACAATTTAGCTGTGGCTCGAGGTTACCTGTGCATGGAACGAAATCGACTCTTCCAATTTCCAATAGCTCTTTCAACAATGCTTCTTGTAGTGTTTATCCGTGCGTGGTGAAGTCGTCCCTCGACTGTGTCTGGGTCCCCTCGAGCAATGCGAAGCCGGGGCTCACCCGGATAACCTTTGTCGGCTATTAATAATAAAAAATTAAATGTTTATGAATGGTTATGTAATTGTCGCTTTGCACAAGTTACGGCTTATAAAGTCACAGCTGTGCCTTACCTAAAAAATATGAATCGCCAAACTCTAAGTTGTTTAAACGAGATCTAACACTGCTCAACCTCCACATATACGAATCGTTCGTTCCACCTGGCCATTTTGCAACGATATCAAATATCTTGTAACTTCGATCAGCAACTACTTGGCAATTTATGGAATGATAAAATTTTCGGTTAACATAAGCGGGTTCATTGACATGTGGTGATTTTATTGCAACATGAGTTCCATCCAAAACTCCAATTATTCCTGGAAGTCCAGCAACGTCGAAGAAATTCCGCTTGATTTCATTTAGTTCTTCAACTGTGTCTGGAAAATTGATTACCGATCTTGCAAATACCAATGTCCGATCACAACAGGCTTCTATTATTCTTGAAGCTGTTGGTTGCGACACCCCTGCCCCTAATCCTCCGAATTTTTGAAAAGTCCCCGAACGTAGTGTTGCAACAAACAGAAACACTTTTGTCTCTAGTGGAACAGCTGTAGTGATTTCTCCTGAAAGTGGCTCGTAAAGGTCAACAATCTGGCGAAGTGTAGGAAGTGTTACTCCACACAAATCTCGTATTTGCGATTCGCTGAATTTATCTAATGTCTGCCGAGGTCTTATTACTTTTTCATGCCGAAATGGGTACAACGGCACCGCCATGCCACATATTGGTTGTGACTCTTGAAGGCCTTATCTCAATTAGAAATGCCATCAATATTGAAGTGTAAACAGAGAAAAAAAATTGTGAACTGCTCGTATTACCCCTGCAACTTTATTCTAATCTTTGTGCACCGCAAGATTATTATCTATATAATAATCTTAGGATTTTTAAAACCTGTGAATACGAATGGATAAAATTAGCGATTATCCAGCGGCATTTACAAACTTTGGATTAAGTTAAGAATGGATTAGGATGAGATAAAGATTATCGTAATTTTATGCTGTGTGAATACAATTTTTAAATCTTAATCCGAATTCAAAATTTAATCCGGATCATTGACCTCTCTGAATCCGCTACCAGAAGATTTAGAATTGGCTTGGAGCTGGCGGAACCAAAAAAAGGTAACTTTCATGTTTCTTCATCCTTTGTTCAATTCAATTGACCTTCTCCACTATATCTTCATGATCTGCATCTGCAGATCAAATCAAAGTGCCAAGCCAAACTAACAATCACGCTTATTTATTTCACCCTGTACTTCGTCATTCGTCATTCATGCACAGTAATGACCAGTAGCTAGATTATATGCACAGTAATGATCAGTATCTATATTTTATAGGATTTAAAGGCTAGTGTCTAGATTGTATACGCAGAAATGATCAGTAGCTAGATTGTATTCACAATAATGGTCGTATGTAGAGAAATATGCAATGAATACTTCTGTGCCCGAATGAACCAGAAGAAAGTGTTATTGTATTGTTATAAAGCTCCATTTCAAAGTCTACTTAACAAATGACAGGACAAACGAGAGGCCAACTTACGTCGCTTTCGAATTTGACTATTAGTGGCATTACATCATAATATGAAAAGCATTTATCTTTGTTGTCTCGTTACATAAAAATTAACTGTTGCTACGTATAAAGTATCCCTGAATACTTTTTTATATTCAACGCCCTGCTTTTCACGCAATCATTATAACCAGATTACAATGTTCTGTACTTCAAACAATTTCATATATTGTTATTGGAATTCTTCTAGGAAACAATATGGTCTTTGATAAGCCATGTAAGCATTGCTACGGAAAGCTTATTCGGGAGAATAAGGGTAAGAGGCAGTTCGCATTGCAGTTGGGCCGACACAACGCCTTGGATCAGAGGGTACATCATTTCTTCAACCACAACGGGAACCCCTGGGACCTGCACGATGGGGATTGGGTTTGTCCAAAGTTTCAGGCCAAGGTGGCAAAGTATGCCATTATAACAAGATATACTGTGACGAAAAATAATAGACCGCAGACAACAACCAATGAAACGGCCGAAGAGAGCTACGAGGGGACCTGTGAGAACATCCCTGATGGTAGAGAGACCAACCGCTCAGATGAAGGTAGTAGCATTCGCGAAGAGCCCAACACATCCCGCCAGGCTGTGCAAGATAGGAACGAGGCAGCATCACCTATTTCCCTGAATGATACCCAGAACCAACTAGATGACAGTCAGCCAATATCCAGCCCTTCATCATCCATTCCAGCGCAGGCAGAGGCGCAATACTCCCAGGCCACAGAGGATCGATTTGTTCGGGCATATGACCACAAACGGCTCAAGTTGGATAGGATTAAGACCATTCCTTTCACGAAGGCCCAATGTATGTTGTGTGGTCAAAGAGGAAGCGAGGGAACTAAGACAGTTCCTGAATCTGCGAGAAGAGATCTTTGGCTGAACCATGAGGTTTATTTGAAGAGGGAAAGCAGAATGTGCAGGCATCACATTAGTGAAGAAATACTGACAAATGAGGCTAAAGCAATCATCATTGCGAAAGAAAAGATCTCGCTCATAGTCACGCCTTCCGAAGTAGAGCATTGGCTATTGTGGCTCACGAGACAACTTAAAATGAAAAAGGCGGCCTTAAATTTTGACACCGAAGTAGACGTAGCAACGTATAAGACAGTTCTCGGGCTCAAGAAGGCAGATTTCGACGACCTTCATGAAATTGTGCATCCCTTCATTCTAGCTTCCAAAAATCGATCCTCCCGTAATGCCCTGGCAATTTTCTTTGCGAAGCTCAGGCTGGGTGTTTCGCAGTGTGTTCTCGCCCGACTCTTTGGAATCCGGAATCAGTCGACCATCAGTGACTGCATTCATACTGTAGCGGACATCCTGGACACGCATTTTGCGAGCAAGCACCTTGGCCCCCAACATATATCCCGAGAGGATTTGCGAAGAGATCACATGCCTGCCAATGCAACTGTCCCCTTCAATGTAGAAGATCCTGCACTGATGTTTATTCTTGATGGGACATATCTGTACATACAGAAGTCTGCGGATTTCGAATTACAGTTGCGTACCCACTCGCCTCATAAACATAGACACCTGGTGAAATTCATGATGGTTGAGATCACATGCCTGCCAATGCAACTGTCCCCTTCAATGTAGAAGATCCTGCACTGATGTTTATTCTTGATGGGACATATCTGTACATACAGAAGTCTGCGGATTTCGAATTACAGTTGCGTACCCACTCGCCTCATAAACATAGACACCTGGTGAAATTCATGATGGTTACAGCTCCGGATGGTTACTTGATAGACACGGTTGGCCCTTACTATGCAGACAGTAAGAATAATGATGCTTCCATATTGTCGCACATGCTCGATCCGACAACACTGCCAAGTGAATTTGCAGAGAAGGGTAATTTTTGCATATATTTGCAAATGCAGTTACACATATCCAATCCTGAGATTCCACTTTTCGTTTCAGGGGATTGTCTGTTGCTTGACCGGGGGTTTCAACGAGTGAAGCCGGAATTAGATAAGCGTGGACTGCGGAACTTCATGCCCGAATTCCTCCGGAAAGACCAAAAAGCATTCTCCACCGAGCAGGCCAATCGCTCTAGAAGGGTGACGATGCTGCGTTGGGTTGTGGAGGCCGTTAATGGGCGTCTAAAAAATCTGTTTGATTTCTTTGATAATATCATCCCCAATACATACTTGCCAATCTTATCCAAGCTGATGCGAATATGCTGCGCGGTGATCAATCGTTTTAGCCCACCCATCTCAACACCCAAATCGAACGAGCAACATCTGCTCAGACAAGTTGAAGATCGAATTAGCACCCCCAACCATCTTCAACAGCGAGTGAAGGATTTCGACCTAGAAAGGAGGGTGGGGTGGAGGAAGGCCACGTCCGGAATTATACAAGACTTTCCGAAGCTGACCGAAGAGAACATCCGTGATATCACGTTGGGACCCTATCAGATAAGAATGGGAGACCGGTACAACATTCGGCATCAGATGAAAAACCAGCTTTATGAAATATTCGTTCACAAAGAAAATGCAGACTTGATTCGTGTTAAGCTGCAGTCCCGCTTCCGTCGAGCGATATTTCATACACTCTGGATCCAGTACGAAGCCAGGATTGAAGGTCTGTCTCTTGGTCACATTACAGGCTACTACTGCCTTTGCGAAAGTGGAGCGCGTACTCTGGGCACATGTTCTCACGTGCCTGCAGTCTTGCTATTCCTTGGCGAGGTTGATCGTCCTCAGCCTAAGCGGGGGAAGCCGCTTGAGATTTTGGACGCCGCTGAAAGGCAGGTGCAGCAAGAGAATCTGGCTGTTGAGAACCTGGCTGCTGATGAGCCTGAGGAACATCGTTTAGAGGAAATGCATCGCCACACACAATAGTTTTGTTAGTTAAATTATTATTTGAGAAAAATAGTTATCAATATTGAAAATATTTTCATGCATAGATTTGCTTTGATTTATATAGGAAGTTTTTTCTTTTATTTGCTTTACCATTATTTTCTTTCACCGTTCCCTTAGGTGGAACCGTAGCTGCCAATTCAGTGGGCGGCTGGTTCCATAGTTTATGATTTTCTGTGTTGCGTTTTCAATTTTCTACTGGTTTGCCATTGAGTTGCTGTTTAAAGATTACAGATTATGTTTCTTTAATGTTAGTCTGCAGGAGTCCTGAAGGTAATAAGGAGAGGCATTTGCTTTGATTTATATAAGCAGTTTTATCTTTAATTTTCTTTTTACCATTCTCTTCTTTCATCATTCCCTTAGGTTTAAACGGAGGTGCCAATTCAGTGTGCGGCTGGTTCATTAGTTTATGCGTTTCTGTTTCTGTTTCTGCTTTTGCAGTATGCAGGGGTTTTGCCATTGCGTTGCTGTTTCTGGGTTTTATTGTTCAGTTGTGTTGCAATAAACACTTCCTTTTTGCTTTAAAAACCGATATAACACCACCCATTTGTTTTTAATTGATTTATTAATTTAATTTTGGATTAATTAATTGAATAATATCTAATACACTCCATCGGGTATTTCTTTAAGGGATTTTATAAATCAGGCTTAATTATTATTTCCACATTTGTGACGTTGTGTTTTTATTCGAGGATTTAAACCAATCGATTATTAAATAAGTCGTTTAATAGATAAATAATTAATGGGTTACTTGGTATCAACAATGTCTGCTATTTCAACTGGTTTTATATAAGTTTAGTTATTTTGCCTTCTCTATTCTTATTTCATTCGTGTTGATTTTGGCTATTGTGTTCATTTTTATGTTTATGCATGCATAACAGTTTTAGGCCTCATTTCAGGACCACCCAAAACCAGAGATGCAGAGAGGCCAGGTCAGGTTGGTAAAATAAGTTAACGGTTGAACCTATTCGTTAGAGTTCGCCATCCGAGCTTAATACTTGTATTACTATATTCCCGAATTATCTTGTTCGGTTCTAACAATACTTCTGAGTTTTCAGGTATTCCTTCCCGAGTAGCAGAGACGTCCAGAAAAATGGGGTGCTTCAATTGGATAAATTAGCATTTCGGTTTGCAGTAAATATGTAATTTTGAATGCTTTTCAGTTCCAGACCTCCAGGACAATTTCCACGAAAGAAAATTCGCCGTGGGAAAAAAAAGAAATCACACCCGTGGAACACATCTCAAAGGTGTTGTTCACAGTGTTGCTACTTACCAAGTATGTATGGACTTTCTAGCCCAAACGAAATCTGGTATTATTCATTGAATACCTAGATTTCGTTTCGGCTAATAAGTCGATAAATCTTGGTAAGTGGTAACATGAATGTATATCATCGATGCGTTAGTTAACGCCACCCCCTCATCACTAGCGACCAAGAGGATAAAACAAAAATCAGCAGAACCTGGCTCCCTCATGACGACTACCACGCAGTACCGCCACCAATTTATTCAGGTAATCTTAATCTTTTCCTATAGTAAAACATAAGTTTTTGGTAATTGTCATTTTTGTATGAATTAAGTTTTAATTGTTTGATTTTACAGATGCGGATGCATGCAAGCGTCACAGGAGGAAGCGGCATGCATATGAGTGTGAGAATCGTGACGCAGAGTCCATGAAATTCCAGGATTTCAAGTGTAATTGGGATCAACATGTGAGTTGGATCGACGAGAAGATGCACAAAGCGAGGAAGAAGATCTTTGGACGTGCTGCGAATTTTCTGGCCAATCGACGCGTGGATGGCGAAGCAGGAGGTGAGGGTCTACTTTTGTTTCTTTTTTTGACCGTTTGTGTGTGGATGGGTGTTACAAAAATTGTAACTTAAACTTATTGCGTCGGTTTTGTGTTACATGGTTTTTGAGTGGGTTTTTTTGTTCGTGTGGGGTGTGGTTTTCCTTGTTTGATAAGCAATAATGGGTTGATGTGATTTTACTGATTTGTAAAAAAATTATATGTACATGCAGGACCCAACAAACCTTGAAACGGAAGGTGCAGAGGCATGCAGATTTTATGAAAGAACTCCAGGCGAACAAGACCAGGATTGAAGAAGTCTTGGAATCTGGGCGCAACCTCATTGACTCCAGTCACTATGGTTCGGATAGGATTGAGAACCAAGTTGAAGAGATTGTGCATTTGTGGAAGGCTTTGGAGCAGGCGGCTTTGAAGAAAGAGTCTAGGTTAACTGAAGCTTCAGCTCAACAGCAATTTAACCGGACGATTGAGGATATTGAGTTGTGGCTGAGTGAGGTTGAGGCTCAGCTGACTTCGGAGGATTATGGTAAGGACCTCACGAGTGTGCAGAATCTGCAGAAGAAGCACCAGTTGTTGGAGTCGGATGTTGGGGGCATCAGGATCGGATTGATGCGATTAGGAGTACGGCTCAGAAGTTTGTGGATACTGGGCATTTTGATAAGGATACGATCGCGAGGAAAGAGGAAGGGGTGGAAGGGAGGTATAATGCTCTCATGAATCCGATCGAGTTGAGGAGGAAGAAACTTTGTGACTCGTTGAGGGTTAACCAGATGTTCAGGTTTGTGTTTTTGTATACTTTCGTTTTTACCAAGAAAAAAGTTTATTTTTTATCGTGGTGGTGGTTTGAGAACAAAAAAGGTAATTCTTTAGCTTTGGGTATTTTTTGATGTGTCGTAAAAAGATGTGTTCTAAGGTGATGTGTCGTAATGGTGATGTACTCTAAGACGATGTGTCGTAAGAATGATGTGTTCCAAGAGTGATGTGTCGTAAGACGATGTGTTCTAAGAGTAATGTGTCATAGGATGATGTGCTGTAAAGTGATGTGTCGTAAGGATGATGTGTTCTAAGAGTGATGTGCCATAAGATGATGTGTTCTAAGAGACCCTTAGGACACATCATCCTTCTGCCGAGATTCCATGATATGTCGTAAGGTGATGTGTCATAAGAATGATTTAAAGTATAATGGGACATCAAGGATTATGGTGCATCCATGATTCAGATGGATCCATGATTCAGGTGGATGTATGATAATGGTGCATCTAGGAATATGGTACATCCATGATTCAGGTGGATCTGGGAATTCTGGTGGAACTAGGATTATGGTGTATCTTGGATTCTGGTACATCCACGATTCAGGTGGATGTAGGATAATGGTGCATCTAGGATTATGGTGCATCCTTGATTCAGGTGGATGTAGGATAATGGTGGATGTAGGATTCAGGTGGATGCATGATTCAGGTGGAACTGGGATTATGGCACATCTAGGATTATGGCAAATTATGTGCAAATGTTGTAAATGATAGTACAACACATCATTTTTACGACACATCATGGAATCCCGGCAGGAGGGTGATGTGCCGTAAGGGTCTCTCAGAACACATCATCTTGTGGCACATCACTCTTA
>JAHZNF010004345.1:0-10083 GCA_027744215.1 Troglopedetes dispersus
TTTTCCGATTGCAAGACTGTAAAAAAACACGACAAAAGGGAATAACACACTAAGATTTTTGCACACAAACTGAAATCTTCGTTGGAGTCTGGTGTCACCAAGTCACTTAACCCATCTAACATGGCTGTCTAGGAAAAGGTGAGTCTGGGGGAATTGTGAGATTTTAAAATGTAAGGCACATTTCTGCAAAATGGTTTTAAGCAATTTCGAGTATCTGTTAATCAGCATTCAAGCATGGTGGTTCCGTTGAAAATAAAACTCTTAACATGTTCATGGAAATTTACAAAATGGATTTGCTAATTAGGTTTTTCTAGCATCGACGTATGAGGTCCTTGCTCCACAAGTACTTTCCTGGAATCGTATCAAACTGCGTAGGCTTCCTAAAATTAATGGTAGTTGGAAGTATAAAGTCATGTCATTAGAAAGAAAATAGATTTGGAGAAGCCAAAGTGAAAATAGTAAACAATGGTTTATTTTTTTCCAAAATATTTCCCCCATTTTGTTTGTTCTGCACTCGCCGAGTCAATCAACAAAATTATAATTTGAAGAACAACCAACGTCACATATTATGTGGGAGTGGTTTCGTATTTTTCCTTTCAATAAGTTTGACGCAAAAGCCAAAACATGAAATTCAGAGGTCTCTAAGCCACGCAATGAAGCTGTCACCAAAAAGAATGTTTCGAATTCGAGTAGCTTATCTGGATAAGCGTAAAAATTCCGAGAAAACTGGAAAAGACGACCTGTCAAGTTATTTCAGGTTATATTTTTCAGCCACTTATATCCTATTCCTATCTCCCTTCTACGTATCGAGGAATGATGGCACCAAAATGTGGTTCGCAGCAGGGTCCGCAATGTGGCGCCATATTGCTTGTGGGATTTTGTACCTCCTCAATTTTTTCTGGCTTCTCGGGGAAATCCGCGTCATGTTAGCAGACCAGTCCAGAACCGGTCCTCTGATTTACTTCATGATGGTGCGTTCCTTTGTGGACACAATTTTGAAACTGATAACCATCAAGCAATTTTGGATGAATCAGGAGGATATTGTTAGAATTATTAATCTCCTTCCGGAAGCAAAATCTTGTAATTTTCTCAAACCGAAATTCGGTGCACTAGCTATACTGATAATCTTCACTGGCATCAACTTTCAATACTGGGCTCTGGGAGTCCATAGAACCTCGTGGAGCGTGGTCACTTGGTGGGATGACCTAATAGCTCGAGGCCGGCACAACTTTTTTATCGAGAATTATCTGAATTACCACAAACTGGATGGTATCATTGGTTGCCTAGCTGGAGTTGGGTCTCTTCACAGATTTATGATTGGAACGTATACGGACATCCTGATAATCATGATGACCTTCACAATTCATGGTGCGACGAAAAATTTCATTCAAAATTTACCCAATCTGGACTACTGCGGCGGATTTAGCTTATCTGTAATTCTGGGGAACTATGAGAAATTGAAGCGGCTCTCCGAGTCTATCAATACACTCTCCGGAATAAATGTACTCTGCAGGGTAATTGCTTTGATCCTGGCGGGGGCGCTGACCATCAACAGAGTGTTCTATGAGCACGTTGGGAACTCCATCACACTTACGATTATTTGGAATAATACTACTGGCTTGGCGGTCCTCCTCACCTGTGCTGATGTGTGTCACCAGGTATGTAAGTGAACAAAATTAATATTAGTTGATTCAGAATTAAAGGAGAGTTAATAGTTTTTCTTCAGTTAAGCAAGCTGGAAATGTGGATATCNAAGCAAGCTGGAAATGTGGATATCAACTCATGGCAGAAAGTTGGGGATGTCGTTGGATGAGAAGTTAATGATTCTGAGGGAACTTGATCAGCACCACGTGTCTGTGAAAATTGCTAATGTATTGCCCATTACTTATGGTCTTGTGGCTAATGTAAGTTGGGCTTTTGGAGGCTTATCATATTTACAGTTTGAGAACTACAATACAAGAAAATTGCCTATATTTCAATTAAAGCATTCTTTTCCGTGTTAGGTCGTTGGAATCACCGTGACCTACTTTATCATTTGTGTGCAGCAATCATCAGATCAGTATGGAACAGAAGGGACACATTCAAAGTGCATATATCATGCTTCACCATCACAAGTGCACAAGAAATGTATAGATTGGTGTCTGAAAACCTGCGCCACCTAGTTCGTAGCGAATTAAGTTTAGAACCATGCTTGAAAACTTTAGGTTTCCATGAACAAACTTGTAGTAACTATTTCGTAGTGGGGAAGAGATCTCTTGAGAATTAAATATTTCAACAATTGGTCAATATTGTAAAACTGCCTTTACCGACCCAAAAAAAGGTATTGTCCTTTAGTCTCCCAATAAATTTATTATGATCACTGAACAATTTTGTTTTTTGTGGCTGCACCTAAAAAATTTCCCTTAATTCCATTAATTTTGTTGCCAGTAAAGTGAGCTTCTTGGAATCGCCACAAATATTTTACCATTACCGTTTGATTCTAATAAAACGACTTACTGCAGACCACACCGTTAGGAATAAAAAAGCAACAGAATATGTTGAATATAAAATATAGGTTCACCAGTTAGTTACATTATATATTTATCATTCTCAGGAAATAAATTGAATTAAGACTTGTTCATTTGTGAAAATGTTCAGCTTTGTGGTGTATGTGTGAGTTATTATGTAGGACAGTTTTTTTTCATATCAAACTTTGGATAAGAGTTTAAAGGGAAAGTAGTATTACTCACGTGAAACAGACATTAGTTCAGCTCATCACAATCTATTTCTTATAAATGGAGGAAGGAAGTAGTTGTGAAAGTGGATAATAATTTAGAAAAAATAAGAATTTCAGTATTTACTTCGTTCATATTCCTATTTAAATTCCGATAGTATATTATATTGGTAAGGATTTGACCCACGCCTAGTAAAACATACCAAATATTTTGTTTCTCGACATGTCGCATTTCGATAAGGTACATATATCCGTTATTATACGTTTTTTTTGTTTAGAAATTCAGTCGAGATATTCCACAAGAAGAAGAAAACTTTTAAATAAATACTGGCGAACGTTTCTTCGGCAATTTTAAAGTCACAATTTAATTTAACAAAATTTTAAAGTCACATACATATTTTCGCTGGCATTGTAATGCTTGAGTCTATAGTATATGGTTTAAATATTAGATAATGGTTCTATAAGCTCTATACTGCACTCAAGAAAGCGTTTTTTTTAACTTAAGGATAGAAGGCATTCATTTATCAAAGAACAATTTGTTCTGGGCTTAATAAATCGATTGCAAAATGAACAAAACTAACTTTGGTTTCTTCTCTCAAATAAAAATATAACCAGAGTTATCGATTCCAAATTTTGCAAGCCCCGACTTGATTCCATGCCTCTGGAAGCATATTCCAGGAAGGGCAACCGAAAGTCAATAAGTTTGGTAATAGTAAATCGTTTGAAGTTCTTAAGCTGAAAAGAGAAGAAGCACTCAAGGAATTTTCCAGTCTGCATTCCGCCACCCTTCTGGCAAGGTTTTGATCTGACCTGTAACCTGTATCGAACAAAGCATTCTTTAACTATCCAAAGTAATTAAAATCGTAAACTTGTCACATTCTTGCATTCCCGTCATTGCCCACTTCAGCAACATGGATGTGATACAAGGTTGTGCTAACATACAACTACTTTTGCAACGAATTTGTTACCCACCTATTCGCATAGATCCTTCTGCTTCAAAAGTTCACGTGGAGGTTTCCTTCTTCTCGGAGGTCTCACGATCAAGAAAACTCTGGACTACATTCAAACTCATTGACACCTTTGTGATTTTGTTTTCAGCTGTACGAGTAATGCAACTACTTAAGCATTGGAAGCAAGAAAATAATTGTGAAGAGATATTTTTATACACAGTTATATTTGCTGCGACCACTTTATACTGGTCTGCATTCCAAACATTGCAGAACTCACCGCACGAATTAGCTTTCGCTGTAACACAAGCTTTGACACAAATTAGATTTCAGTGGGCAGGCTACCCATTTCGGAAAAGAACTCCAGCGATTCTGGAATACCTTGTATATGTACTAGTTTTGGGAAATCTGTACATTCCAGCTGTTTTGGGAACCATGATACTGCCATACTACTTAAACTATTTGTCAGAAAGTTTAATTACGAACTGGATACTGACTCAAGTTTTTGGTGCATCCATTTCATTGATAAACGAAATTTTATTGAGCGCATTTGCCGGTCTCATTCTATCATTACTAGTTGCGCACGAAGAAGGGAACCTTGTCGTCGTCATACTCAGTTGTGCATCATTTATCGCAGCGATAGCGCAATTATCATTGCAGCCTTTACGTAATTCAATTTCCACGGGGAACGATATTGAGATGCCCCTAACTTATTTACGGGTGGATTAAAAACTTACCGGATTATAAAAGTGCTGGTTTGTGTGGCAAACCAGGCTCTTTTCAGAACATTTCAGACGTTAGTGGTGATGGGAAGTTTGCTGGGGGCCTGCGCGGGCTACGGGGCCATCAAACTTTACAATGAACTGCCAATACTTCTTTACCTGGTGATGGTGACCCTTCTTCCAATTGTGCTGATTGCTGTCTTTGTGTTAACCTCCCTGGCAGCTTTGCCCGGCATTTATGTGTCGAAGTTCAAGCACTTTTGGATGTGGAGGCTAGAAAGGAAAATTCATCGACTTGAACTTCGATCCTGTCCAGCTATTGGGTATGCATTTGGATTTGTGGAAAATTGCAGGAAACAAACAGCCCTTTCTATTACTGATGTTATAATAAATCTCACTGCTTCATTGACGCTGTTGCGGTGAAGTTGCGCGTGTGTGTAAGTTTCAAAGCTGGTAAAGGTAAAAGCTGCAATAATGCGCGGTATTTAATAATTTAAAAATTGTGAATACTAGAAAATTTTATTAAAGAAAGGATGAATAGAAAAAGCTTAAATTACCATATTACTACGATCAAATATCGGGAAAATATTTAGGTGCACAAATTCATGTTGTTTCTTTTTCTGCAAGTATTAATTTTTGTAAAACAGTCAAGGCAGCAAACTTTGATTTGATTGGGCAATTAATTTTTATCGGGAAGTAGAACCATTATAGCCACAATATTCTCCTGATTTGCTTGATTGCCACCAGAATTGCTTGATGGTTATCACCTTGAGAATTCCCCCGGCAAAGGAACTTCATGGAATAACGAATAACTAATAGGTCCGCTTCCGGATTCTTCTGATTACATCGGGTGGGTTTTCCCAAGCAGCCAGAAAAAGTCAATAGAGAAAGCCAAAGACAGTTTTGCTCCGGAATGACATCCCAGATATAAATGTGGCTAAAAATATTACTTTGCAAGGCAGTTCGGTTAGCCCTTTTCGGCTTCTTCTAATTCAGATAAGTATCGTTATTACGAACTATAAATACTAACTTTTATTAGGTGATATAACAAAGGCTTCCAGTTCCAGTAATCGTTATTTTTAGCAAGTTCCGATAAATTTCAAATCCAAGAAAGTACGAATAAATAGATATTTTACCAAATAAATTAACTCATCTTTAAATTTTGATATATGTTGAAGTATCAGGAACCCAAAACCTGCCGAACCCCTATCTTTTCCACAAATATCCTAATAGTCTATTCATAACTATACCAGAAATAGTAGCCCTAACCTCATGCAATGCTGATTACTGTGCTATCAAGTTGTACTTAGAAGCAAAGAATATTTCCCATCTCCTTACGCGTGCTCAAGCTAAAGGTTGTCCGGGTAAAGACGAGAAATTTTTGAGGAATGATTACTGGTTATAATTTCAGCCGCCTGTTCTAAGTGAATTCAAATTCCATTAGCCATGAATATTTCAGCAGTTTCAATGACACCCTAGTTTTCTCTTATGTCGCGACTTGCGTGTTGCATCATACGTGTGCTTCAAAATGGCTACCGGACCGTACCTTTCAACTTTTAAATATGTACTTTGGAAGCCATTGAACTTGTATGACCAAACGGTTTGTTTAATAATTTTAATGTGTCCACTTTGAACAAGCAATACGTTTATTGTTTCCCGAGTTGTACCGAAAATTTCTTTGGAGGTTCAAATTGAACATTTACTACTGCACATTAAACATTAGCATCTTTTGCACCATAACTTTGCAAAAATTCTCTTGTTAAACCGGACAAGGTTTAACTTGTAAGACTCGAAATGAATATAATATTTTACAGTTTTTGACATGTTGTATGCAATACATTATTGATTTTACCTCGCTTTCAGGCATCGCTATTGCTTACAACGAGTCTTAAAATAATGTTGCGATTTAAATGATGATAATTTACCTCCTTCATTCCAATTGTCTAAAAGTCTTCTAAAAGGCGCATCCGAAAAAATATATCGTGATAATTTAAAAAATATATGGAGGTACCAAATATTGAACAAAGCCTTCGTCAACTCTGAAATAATTTACAAAGCACTCCGAAATAGCCATGGCTTATTTTCATATTTGGAATTATGAGAATCATACATCCAACTTCAGCCAGACATACGCGCGTTCTCAAGCAACGAATTCTTTGATTCTCGTCCATCATACAACGAGTCTTAAAATAATGTTGCGATTTAAATGATGATAATTTACCTCCTTCATTCCAATTGTCTAAAAGTCTTCTAAAAGGCGCATCCGAAAAAAAATATTGTGATAATTTAAAAAAATATATATATGGAGGTACTAAATATGGAACAAAGCCTTCGTCAACTCTGAAATAATTTACAAAGCACTCCGAAATAGCCATGGCTTATTTTCATATTTGGAATTATGAGAATCATTACATCCAACTTCAGCCAGACATACGCGCGTTCTCAAGCAACGAATTCTTTGATTCTCGTCCATCACAGAAAACTCTCCTTCAAAATGCTGCGTCGCGTACTTCCCTACATTTTCCCACAACTCCGATTGCTGAACAAATTGTATTTACTACCATATGAAAAATCGGAAAACTTGTCATCGTGTCACATTAGTCGTCTTAAATCTCCCACCAGCCGCATTTTGTATACATTCAGTTTGGCTATTCACGGTTGCTATGCATTAATTGCTACACTTAACTTTCTTTCAGTTTCCGGCAAGCATGACTTGCCAGTCGAGTCAACCGTGCTGGTCACCTTGTATATTACTATGATGCATAGCGCACATATTTTCAGACAAGTGTTTCACTGGAAGCAGGACAAGGGCATTCTAATCATGTCTGGAATTGAACAATTTGAAAGAAGCATTCAGACAAGTAAGTAAAAAAATTTTTTTTGAAAGAATCACGCAATTTATATTTTATTTTACATTGCATTTTTTAATCTCTTGAAAATTTAGGGAAAAGCGGGCGACCTGACGTAATGAGCGTGCTGCTCCTGTGCACAGGGAATTTTACCACCGTCTTAATCCCCACCTTTATCACAACTATGATCCTGCTCAAGCCTTGTCGTCCACCATTTCTCGGCTTCATTCTCATTTCCTCTGAGAATTGCAAAAATATAACATGGCTTTATCTGGCTCCGCTGCTGCTGTTTGATTGGTACATGTGGATGGGCATACTTGGAGCATCCGCCTTTAACGTATATGACATGTACTTAATTCTGATAAGATGCACTTATCAACACTTACGATTTTGCATAAGGCTCACAGAGCGCAATCTGGGAAAGGAAAGGTACCTTCGCACCTTTCATATTTACCGGCAAATCAAGTTGCTCAATGTTCAACTGAACCAAATGTATCAACGCATTTTTACACCGTCACTAATTTTCGCGGCCTGCATTGTGGAGACCACTTGTCTCTATGCCTGTGTGAAACTGCATCAGAAGATAGCCTTGCCTGGTTTTGCGGTATTTCCTGGGTTGGCATTGAACTGCTTGTTGATATTTTTTGCATTCAAGTTTTGTGCGGACATCCATGTCGAGTCGAGCAGATTTTTAGCTAGATTGAGGAATGCTGATGGTATGCGTCGTACGTCGTTACTGAGGAAGACGGCCAGGTCACTGAGTACAGTTAATGTGAGCTTCGGCTCGAACAATTTTTTCGAGGATGGGACCACACTCAAATGCATTGATTTTTGCTTGAGCCACACAATCAATCTACTCATGCTTACCTAAATACGAAATGTTTGACAAACGCAGGGGCAAACATCTTGTATCGTTCTTGCGCAAAATAATGGAAGAGACTCAGGCACCTGTGGCATTGTAGGAACATATTTTAGTACGACAATTCAAATTACCGTCATAATAAGTCATTAATGGTAGGCAGCGTAGGATATTAGTTTATACATAATAGTTAGATGAGTTTGAATTTGAAGTTGAGCATATTAGAAGCAGTGGAGGAGGAATACCATAAAAATTCGGAAACTTTTAAAACATTTTTTTACCGATTGATTTTGATTGAGGATTCCGTATCTGCTTTTAGTTAACGGAAATTGTTAAATTTTTGAGTCACTAATTGGTGTCCCGTGAAACAAGAGAAATACACGGAAGGTATATATAAGCCAAACGTATATGTGCAAATAAACGTTTCTCTCACACACATTCTTCCTACAATGATGTCAATAGATATAATATTCCTTCTTGTCCCGTCACACCACCTCTCATCTCAGTCGGTATCATTCATGCATGGAATTATATTATTTCACTTCTTCTCTTCAGCATCTTCAACATAATCTTGTTTACTCTTCGCAAGTTCATCATCGATTCATCACGATATTTCTTCTATGAGAGGTGACGAACTAGAAGGACCATGACAAGGGTTGAGAGAAGCCCAAAAAGGTTTTTTCCACGTATCATCACGTAACATTTAGTATTTTGGAGCACAACTGGAGCAACACATCATAATAAGAAGTCTATAAAGAATTATGATGAGTGAGTACGAGATTGCGAATTATATTATTACACCACAACTTTTCATCACACGGTCCAATACATGTTCATTTCATTTCATCTCCAATGATTTCAGTGTGCAGCAGAGCTGTGATTTTTCAGTTACGCGTCACAAAATTAAAACACAGAGTTTAAGTATCTATAAGTGTATAGATTTGTGTCAATCTGAAATTGTCTCAGAATTATTCCTTATCATGGCATCAACTGTTTTCGGACGCCAAGCCCTCTGCAAACTTCCCCATTCCGAGTGGTTCGTGGGAGTTCTGGCTTTGCCAAAGAACAAAAGCAGAAGCCAGCTGAAAGCTTGATGACCTCTGGAACTAATCTGACTGTCTCTCTGAAGGGCTTGGTAAAAATAATTGGTCTTGAAATTTGAGCACACAAAATGTGCTTATCATTTTGTCAAACAACAAGATGATTCACTTCAAAACATTTAAGTTTTTTGTTCCATTACATATCTAAACAGGGAGAAAAGCATAACATGTGAATGTGGCTCCACAACAACTTCCAGCAGTGGATGCTAAATGATTATCTGATTGTTCCTGAGAAAAGTGTTATCTTCAGTATTTCCGCGGAGGAGGACATCCTTTCTCCTGACAACCGGAAAGAGACCTTTACCCTCGGTGGGAAGGAGTTTACCAGAATTAAAATGCGAAATTTAGAAAGAGTTCAAACGGTGATGTGGCTGTGCTCCTCGATCCTTGGAGATAGTCTGGTTCCCGTGAAAATTAGTGATTTTGGAGAAATTCGAAATGATTTGGATGGGAGCAGAGACATTTGGGCAATCTTTGCTGTTGTAATTCGTAAAATTTTAAGGCGAAGATTTTTTTTTAAAACTTTAAATTATGTAGAATCATGTTACTTTCATGTTTTTTTTTTTCAAAAATTTTAGCAACGCTACACAAGTGCTTCTACAAACTGAACACATGAGAAGTATATTGGGGTTTGAGATTAAGATGTGAGGTAAGAGGGTTTGGATTTGGTGACGATTCCATTTTTTATAAAAATATTCGGAGTAATATAAGTATTGTACATTGAAACATATTACCAGGGCCTGTGCGACGGTGGGGTGAACTGGGGAAATTCCCCAGGGCGCCTGACAAAGGGGGCGCCATTTTGCCAGATAAATTGCAGATTTGCATTAAAAGGTTGAGAGGGGAAAATAAATATACAAAAATTCCTATAAATGTTTTATATAAATAGTAAA
>JAHZNF010004346.1:0-12469 GCA_027744215.1 Troglopedetes dispersus
CCTCCCGAGCTAGGCGAGCCAGGTTTACTGCCCTTTGGTGCCCAGTTTATTTCTCCCTTCATATCTGCCAAAACAAAATCTTTAATTGCATGCAAATACAATAACTCAAATTAATTTTAGTGGTCTGAACACTTTCACGTGAAAACTTACAATTTTGAACTTTTGAAAAATCATCTCGATTGGCATCCCAGCCTGCGGAGCCCCCCAAGTGCTGCTGTTTCTCTTTAATTATGCCGGTTCCCTTCATTAAATTATTAATAAAGCTTGGCTGCTTCTCAAGCTCATCCCCAACTGATCCATAACTCTTGATTGGATCAAGAGGACTTCTGACATCTCCGCCACGCTGGTCTGCGAAGATATCGGAGGTAGCCGAGACAGGTCTCACCTCCAAGTTGGAAATTTTCGAGTCTCTGTTCCTTAACAATTGCTGTTGCTCCCGATTATTTCTGTCTATTGGTATCCTGTTATCCTTTTCTTTAATCTGGGAACTGGACAGAGGGATTGAGTTGGAGTTTGAGTTCCTCCCTCTTGCAATGAAGCACCTCCTCGCCAAGATGAACACAATGATCAGCACGATGAAGAGACAAAGTGCTAGTAACACAAAGAGGAGATCTTGATAGTCGCTCACAACAATTGAAGGTGTCGCCAAAATTCTGTTGCACCGCATTCCCGTCGCATTTGCTGGGCAAAGACAGCGGAACCCGCCTTGAAAGTTGACACAAGTGGAGCCAGGACCACAAGCGTCACCTCGTTCACACTCATTGATATCCAGCTGACATGTGGCTCCAGTATAGCCCGCCGTGCACCAGCAAATTGGCCCAGATGGTCCATCCTCGCATTCCCCATGATGCTGACACACCTCCCCATCTCCAGAACCACTTCCTCCATAATATCCAGCACTTGTTCCATCGGACGACTTGCACCACCTTCCCCTCTCACATCTAGAACCATAAGTACCTTCCGGACAATGGCAGAAAAACTGGGGATCTTGCCAGTCGCCGGTTGCCACCAGGGAAGGTGAGAAGGAGATTCCTGAGCCGGGAGTTCCAGCTGGAGCGGTTGGTACACACTTCCCTCCATTCAAACACGGCGACGAGCCACAAGGATCCAAATCAATTTCGCAACTCAGCCCATGAAATCTTGAAGGGCACTCGCAGCGATAACCATTGGGTGAGCCAGTTCTATCTTCACTACAACTTCCGCCGTTGAGACAAGGCTGAGATCTACACGCCTCCACCACATGCAGCATCCTTTCACAGCTGAAACTGATATTTCTCGACCATATTAAATGTGACCCAAACTTATCTGTGTCTGACGAATGCAACGGCAGTGACGGCATTCTTCCATGTCTATTACTGTTCTGACTTTGCTGATGATTATCCAGCTGGTCGAGACCTGTGGTTCCAGGCTCAAACTGGTCCTGCTCCACCTCCTCATCTTCAATAATATTAATGGAGTCCAAATCGAGGTCGATCCCGCCGCGGTTGATGCCAGGCGTGATGTAGTGCTTCACTTCTTGAATATGCAAATCCGAGGCTTTGCCATCGGAAACGACAAAGCCATACCGTAAATCCTTCATACATCCGACAAAGCCCTGCGCTGGAATTAAGCTTTCTAGCGTGCTCCCGTGCACACCAATGATCTTGGCTCCGATATAAATGATGCCTCCTGTGTGCAAGCTCCTGGCTGGACCCGCACTTTTCTGCCGCTGAGTCGACCGTCCGTCCACTCGTAAAATCGCGTAGTTGTCGCGGAGCTGGAGGAAGACTCGGTGCCACCGGTTGTCAGACACCGAGATCGAAGTCACTGTCAACACCTCCTTTCCTGTGCCGAGATCCCAAGAGAATTGCACTAAGCCTTGGCGTATCTGCAAAAAAAATATTGAAAATTTATGTATCCATAAATATACATACATTTTTTTGTTTCCTTTTAAAAAAATGGAAATGAGCGGTTTCCTCCAGAATTTTGTATTCACACTAGTCGCAACAAGAAAAAAAAACTGGATCATGCCGACCACAAAATTCAATACATAATACACATATATTTTTATCCATATACCTCGAGGAGTGCATAGTCAAACTGTCCAAAACTGTGGAGCAGTGTGCCCGACGTGTATAACGTTTTCACTCGAAGGCTTAGCGTCAGTTCCCGCTCCAAACTTGGTACAAACGTTCCCGCTCCAACGTTGTATGCCAAGAAGCTCGTGCCACTGAAAATGGGAATGTGCCCAAAAAAAAACAAATCACAAAAGAGTTCCATTAAATTTTCACATTTCAACTGGCTACTTTTGTATAAAAAACTCTTTGCGGGGCATCTCGAGACAATAATATCACAACACAAATTTGCAGAAACATGTGCCTCTATTTTTTCGCTTTCATTCATTCACTCACTCATGTCATGTTACCCTAAAGGGATCCTATCATCCAGAGGAAAATGATACCCGGCAGAGTATTTTTTATCAGTCAAGTACAGAACCAAAAAAATAAATAAATACCATTTTTGTGCAGAAAAAAGTGCACTGTGAAGTGAACCGAGAATAATAATATTATTGCTCTGGTAGGTACAACAAGCAGCTTTGCTTGAATTGCTTTCACCATTTCGTTTTCCTTATCACTACTGCAAAGTAAGCGTGCTACGTTCCCTGTCTCCTGAAGCGATGAGCCAGGTCTCCGAAATGAGTGTCCAGAGAGAGAGAGAGAGAAAGATATATCTTCTAGGGAAAAAATTGTACACACAAGTACCCCTGTGTCTACTTTCCAGTGCAGAGATAATAATAATAATGAAACGAGAGAAAACTAATATTATTTTTTTCACTTGACTTGCAAAAAAACGGAATGAATTCATGAATTTCCTTTTATTTTTTATGGGAAAAAATTTGCAGCATTTACCCTTTTTTCATCAACATGAATACTTTGGCCATATGGAATTGCCCTATCAAATGTACACAATTATTTGGAAGAAATTAACTGCAATAAAAATTAGTGAGTGAAAAAAGTTTTTTTTCTCAGTGATAACATAACTGACGCAGAGAATTTTATTTTGTATTTTTTTGTTTTGTTGGAGCTGAACTATAGTATACTAATGGTGCACACACTCCACGTACCTGAACGAGACAGTTTGTTGAGCGCAATGATCATCCTCCTCACAAGCCATCCCAGGTGGGCAGTATATTTTCCTGCAGAGGCAGGCATAGCCCTTCGGCGACGCATCTGGCACACAGATGTAGCCTGACATACATTCTAATAAAGCACAAAAAATATATATAAATATTAAGTTTTTTCCCAGATTGTTCCCTGTCTAACAGAGCTTCTCGCCCAATCCCATCTCAAAGTTCACACCAGTTTGGCCATTAACAAAGCAAAGTTGATTTAGAAAGAATGATAGATAAACACGCAAATATTATAGGTTTAACATGCCCAAAATCTACTGGTTCAGTAGTGCTCGCCAACAATTAAACAAAGGCTGAGATTTATTAAAAATGTTTACAACTTGATAAGGCCAATGTAATAACTTGGACGTATATGTAGTTGTATTGAATGGTTAAAATGATTCAAGAATAAAAGAGTTAATAAAATTGAAGGAATGTTTTTAAACAAAATACCTGAATGAGCACAGGCATTGATCACCTTCTCACACTTGGTCCCTGTGGCACAAAAGTACAAAAAAGAGTAATGTAGAAACACACAAATACTCAAGTCACATGTAGAGTGGAGCGGAAACTGCACAAGCTAAAACTAATTCTCATTCTGGATGAGAAGTAGAAGGAAGCGCATCTCTAGAGTCTCCTTTTTACTACTCCACCATGAAAAAAGAAATGATGGAGGCTTCTTGTGGACTCTGTGTCCATAAATATTATGAGGGAGATACATACCGCCGTAGCCCGGAGGACAGAAGCATAAGGTTTCCAGGTAATGATTTGGCGTGATGAGACTCAACGTCTCCGTTGTAATTAGTGACTGTGTCCCTTCAAAGTTCACCACGGTTCGGCATCTTCACACACACACGCAAAAAAGTCATATTACAACTTCTAGTACCAAAGAGACACAAGAAAAATTATGATGATGTGACACTTCACTTACTGTCCTCGCTCGCATGAATCCTCCCGGCAAATATCATAAGTGAGCCGGATCATTTTCGCACTCAGCACGGACTCAATTTGCGGCTGAGCGAAGCGGAGCTTCTTGACGAGCTCAGTGGGCGCCACAAACGAGCCATCCGTAGATTTCCTCACAGCGAGCAGAATGTCAACTGCTGGAACCACGTCCACGCCAGTCACCATTGGACCGGTGACTAATGGAGATGCCTCTCTTTTTCTCCTGCTTTCTGAAGCAGAAGATGAATGATTCTGTTTTTGGTCCACAACAGGAAGGGAGTGAGGATGGACAACGGGATAAACTTCTTCCTTCCCGGATTGCACACTTAAAATGACCACATCGTAGAGAGAGCCACCTTGCTGCTCCAGTCCCATGGCTTCTTTAATTGCATTTATCAGAGCAAAGATTCGGGTCAGCAGACTCTGAGGATTGTGACCTTTCAGGGTCATCACCACAGCGAAGCTGGATATGTCCTTTCTGCTTTTCACGTTGTGGTAGTGACCACTGGTTCCACTTCCAGGCTTCTCCTCAACTTTCCTTCCGAGGCCAGGACCAATGCCAGCAGCGTGGAGGTGCGGCGGCTGAGCTTCCTCTTCTTCGCCAAAGTGAGACTGTTCCAGTTTCATATCTGGCATGAGACTGGTCAGGGTAACGATCTTGACATAGGCGTCGCCTCTCGCTGTCCAGCGACCATCACTAACCCCAATTCCTAACTCGTAGGATCCAGCTCTGAGAGGAGTTAATGACTTCAGTGTTCCATTAATCGAGTCAATCGTGAATGAGGCTGAGTTGGAAGTCTCCAGCAAGGAATATACTAGAATATCATATGGATCGAAGTCTGATGCGTGCACCTTCCCAAGTGGAATGCCTGCTGGATATGTGTCATCCGCGGTTATCGCCGTGACAGTTAGTGTGCTCACGACAGGTGGCCATTGCGACTTATCCACAACTTTGACTGTTACATTCGCATCCGAGTACAAGGGTGGGTCGCCATTATCAAAGACGCGGACTTGGAGACGATACAAGTTCCTTCTTTGGAAATTTAATTTTCCTGCCACTTTCAAATTCCCTTGTTCGGAAATGGTGAAAGGGATGCTGGCTCCTTTTCCTCGATCCGCGTCCCTCAGGTCCCAACTGAATGGCTGGCCGTTTGGCGGTGCATCGGCATCACTCACGTCAAACTTGTGAATGATGTGGCCAATCGGTCGATCCTCCTACACAAAAAGTTAAAAATAGAAGCATTTTCCATTTTTATCATCAATCACCCATACAATCCATCAAAGCGTGAGTGAAAGAAAAAGGGGAACTGGGCAAAAATAAAGAATTATTTATGGACACAAGAACCATACCTGTACAATAATTTCATCCTGTGGGACCAGCAACAAAGGTGGATTGTCGTTCCGATCCTGAATTTCAATGTTCACCGTTGTACTAGAGGAGAGGGCTGGTGAGCCATGGTCCAAAGCCAAAACCTCCAGTGAATACTTGGGGATCTGGACAAAGAACACACAAGAGAGGAATAAGTAGGCATACAAAATCACCATTTCAATCACATAACAACATGGAACACAAACAAGCACATATAATAAACCAATATTCTCCTGACTTTTCTTCCCTTTCCTTTTCGTTGCAAGCTTCAACGCAGTCACAAAAACATAAAAAAAACCCCTGCAAGATCAATTGCCCATAAAAAATAAGAAGAAAAAAAACAGGGGAAATAGCAGAAACGCAAAATTGATCTCTTTTTCCTCCTTCAATTTTTTCACAGAGGAAAATAAGCGGCGGTGATGCAAGCGATGATGCAGCAGGAAAAGATGTGTCCATAATAAGAAATGCATCGCTTTCCCATCAAGACCTCTTTATTACTACACCGGATTCACTTCTCTTGTGTGTAATATCAAACGGGTGTGCGTGTTGGGTGAGATGATCATCGTAATAATAATCTTGCTCATTCTTGTTTCTTGTTGCCTGCATTTTTCTCGTAGTCGCGTTGCTAATAAAATTCTTTATGTTGCAGCGAAGAAGCTTACAGCAGAAAAGTAAAAGTAAAGCAATAAAACCCTCCGAAAAAAGACAAATGTTAGCAAGATGTTTTCGGTTCCGAGAAGAAAAAAACCTTGATGCACCCGAAACAGATAAGCATAATGGAGCAGTTACTCGAATATATCCGGAAGAGAATATGGAGGAAATGATAAAGTATCTAGAGCTTTTCTTATTTTGTTCAGGTTTCAATGCCTCCATTATCTAATAATAACGTTCTCGGGAGAGTTCAATAAGTTCACACGAAATACGGGAGCCGTTTACAAAGCAAATAAAAATTTGTTATTCAAAAAGGGAAAATTCTTCAAATTGTTTTATTGCACTTTCTTTCTGTCTCGCTGCCTTCTAAATTGTTTTTTGCTTCTTCGCGGCAAAAAAAAAAAAAAACAAAAAGAGTTTTACTCGACACGAGGAAAATAAATTGATTGTGATAGAATAAGAAATCGTCTATAGCCTTATCAGGCATAAAAAATGGCAACAGCTTTGGACTCTAGCACAAGGTAAGGCATAACGTAATTTGCACAACCGAATAGGCCCGTTTCGAGAATATATTCTTGAAAGTTGCAGCGAAAAAATAACTTATGTCTTAACCCGTCATTTGGGAGTTTACGGAAAACACGTAGTTGGTTCCTTGAAGTAAATTATAGATTGGCATTGAAAACTTTGCTTTTAGTGCACAAATAAGGAATGAAAGGGTAAAACGTGTAAACAAAAACTTTTCAATTCTGCTATTACGGAAGATATACGTGTACATGTAAAAAAATTTCTTTTTTTCTCACTTACCATTTCACGGTCAAGTGCAGACGCAACAGTAATAATCCCTTTGGAGGAATCGATCTGGAAGTGTTTGAGTCGGTCCCCAGATCCGAGTTCGTAGGTTATCTGGGAGTTCATGCCACTGTCCAGGTCCGCAGCTTGTATCTGAAAAAAAAAACCACAAACACGATTTAGTTTATCGAATAAATAAGCCCTACAATTTGCAGTACAAAATCTTACATCACATAGTATACTCTTATTGCAGTTGGATGAATTATTATTATTTATGATGAGCCACACACTAAAACATATCCCACTTTTGCTTTTGGTTCACATCACCCCAAACTAGAGAGATAAGTCTCATACCATCCATGAAACTACTACTTAAACCAATTTTATATTGATTTCCTGAGCAAAGCAAACGGTTATTTTCTTGTTGCACACGTTTTCGTGTCGCCATAAATATATAACAATTCCTCTCCAACAAAACATTTCATGATAAGTCAGCAACTTTCTCTTTTTATTACCTGCATCACAGATGCGCCAATCGGTGCATCCTCCGGGATTTCCACGGAATAACTGTCCACGTTGAACACCGGTGCATTGTCATTCATATCAATCAGTGTAATATTGACCAGAGCCTGTGACGCCAAAGGTGGAGTTCCTCCATCCCTCGCCCGAATCGCCAGAACATACTCCTTCACTCTTTCATAGTCGAGCGAAGCGCTCACAAAGATCACACCAGTCTTCGGATGTATACCAAAGTGATTGTAGCCATTTCCACCAACAATGTCGTACGTGATATCAGCATTCACTCCAATGTCCTTGGATGTGGCCAGCACTTGTTGGCAAAAAAAGAAGCAATAAGTCAATAAATGTTTCCAGCAAAGAATGAAGTGAATAGACTAATTAAATCTCATGAGTATACTCCCAATTCTAAAAATAGCTCAACGTGGTAACAAGGTCTTCCGTATTCCTGTATCAAAATAATAATTCTGCATGCCCACAATTTGTCACTCTACTATCGATCCAAGTTGACTTTTTGTTCATAAAAATACCTAGAACAGATCCACTAATTTGGAAAATAGTGGCGAGTCTTGAGCGTGAGCACACATGATCCGACACTAGTACCAAACGTTGGCCGTTCAAATGAGGGGTATTCATTCAACCCATCAGCATGCTCTTTATCATTTCACAAGAAAAGAAATTTGCATGGTCCACAAAAAGGCACACAAAACGCACTCAAAACGTATTTTGTTCCTGTTCGTTCTAGTGTAATAGTACGTACGAGCCCATAGGAAAGAATTGGAACGTCGTAGCAGAGACTACAAGCAAAACCAGGCAATTCATTTCAGCTTGAGATCGAGTAGCGAGAGATTTAATTAATTGAGAAACAAGTTGAAAATGTCAAATTCCAAACTCAAGAAGTCGGTAGAGGTAAAGGTTGCAAAATTTTCGTGCAATAAATGTCCCAAGAAGTTCTCAAAAAAATATTTACTGGATAAGCACGTGCAAACTTCCTGCTCGGGAATAACATATGAACGGATTCAGTGTAAGACTTGCCCTGGAACATTCGCATCAACAATTTCATTGAACCTTCACGTTGCCAATTCTTGTCCAGGATTACCCAATACACGAATTAAGTGCAATTTTTGCACGAAAACCTTCCAATCTCGACGTTTGAGAAGTCATGTCAGGACTTGTCATCCCGACAAGTTGGATGAATTTGACTGTGCGAAGATGGTTGTTACACCCGAAATGAAGCAATTAACCAAAATGGTAAGTACGCAAAATAGAAATTAGAAACTTCAGTTAAAGTAAACAATAATCCAAGTATTACAACATGCGTGTACTTTGTAGCTTCAGGAAATAGGGGAACCAGCAGGTAATCGGGAAATTCGCGAAAGTGTGGAATTCCACTATGACTTTGACCTGCTTATTATCCGGTGGGCTTTTGAGGAAATTGACAAAGCTTGCATTGGTTTCTCCTGGTATCGTACTGGAGTATTTAATTGGGGCGTAGATAAGTACATCCCGAAGCGCTTTCGATTTGGCGGTTCTTATCTGACGGAGTTGAGAGAAGAAGGTGAGCATTATGGCCATGTTGTTTGCTCTTCCTACCAATGCCTTACCGAAAAGCGAAGGAGAACCGTGCGGAGCACAAGTGTTGGAGCTTTCCAACATGCATGCGTCAACGGTGGTGTCTGGAACCAGTTGGAAACAGCCTTTAAGTTTCTGTCCATCAAGTACCGAACGTTCGTATTTTCCGGAACTATCATATCGTAAGGTTCTACGCTCATAAATATGTTAACTCGGCCGCTCTCATGATTTAAACAACTAATGTGTGTAATATATATACATAATTATAAGTTTAACTATTGTTTATTTTTCGTTAGTGATGACCCCCCACTTCGCGGAACCACCAAGAAGATAGCCGTGGCCAGTGGCTTCTTAAAGCTGGTAGTAGTGCGAACTGAAAATGGCAACTGGAAATACGACGGGTTTTTGATTCCAAATGAGGCAACCTCCACTCAATCTCCAAATTCTTATCGGACGACTCTGGAAGAAATCAATAAGATTTCTGGTTTCAATTTCCTTTCCAACATAAAGGACACCGTTCAGAGGGCCGACCTTTTCAGTGAAGGAAATGCAGAGAAATGGAAGTGGAGGCTGGAAAACCCAAAGACCAATGACAATGCGTTTGAAGAGGAGCAAGAAACTCAACATGATGACTCTGCAGTCGTCATGGGCGAAGATGACACCTTGGCTGACGACGATGCAGAAGTTGACAAAGATGCACTAATTAAAGCATTGAAGGAGAAACATGCAAGTTTGGAAGCGGAAGTTGCCAGACTGAGACAAGAGAACCAGAGTTTGCAAGCAGATTTGAAGTTGAAATCGCAACCGAAACGCATGCGCACGACTGAAGACTAGTTATTAGCAGTTTGTTATGAACCAATAAAATTGGCTTATGCGGAATCCCCTTGCTGATGTAACTGACAATTGCCATTTCAGATGAATAAAAATAATTAACTAAATGTGCACACTTATCTTACCCCTCGTTACTTCCGTGGACACAGCGGCAAGCTAAAAAGGGAAACAAAAAAGTAAATAATCAATCAGTCACGAAAAATTACTTTCTTTTTTTTCGATATTTCCCTCACAAAATGGATAAAGTCCAGCTTACTTCCGAAATAGATGCAGAATAATAGTTGAAAGCAAACACAGGCGGATTGTCGTTGACCTGTCGAATGTATAAAAAATAACATAAGAGATGTGCACACAAAGTGCATTTTGCTTTGTAAAACAGTAAAAAATCATAATAAAAACACTCACATCCATCAAGATAATCCTCATGTGGGCAACACTGGTCAAGGGCGGAATTCCGTCGTCTGTCGCCTATAAATCAAAATCATGGAGGAAAGTTAAAGACAAGGACGGCAAAGGAAAATATGTGACATTGCTATGCATCCATTTTTATTTTCGGAGCAACAATGCTCGTTATACACGTTTCCTAACAGATATATGTATAATTTTTTGTTATGGGCATATTTACTTGAATGGTGAGATTGTATTGTGACACGAGCTCCCTGTCAAGCGGTCTCAGCAGAGAAATCACTCCGCTCGTCCCATCCATTCCGAACTGGTCATCAATCACTTGCGCCTCGCCGGTCCCGGAGCCGCCAACGACGCTCAGCAGAGCATACCTCACTTTTCGGTTCACCCCGAGATCCTCATCGTCCGCATGCACTTTTCCGATGAGTGCGCCAACGGGCGCATCCTCCTTCACACTCACGACATACTGAGCATTCTCTGTGAATTTTGGAGAATGGTCGTTCTCATCCAAAATTCGGACACGGATGTCCACTCGACAGGCCTCTCCGGACTCGCGGTCCTCGGCGTACGCCACCAAATTGTAAAAGCCTGCCTTATCTTCCCGATCCAGTTTTTCCTTTGTTGTGATCACACCCGTGTCACTGTTCATCGAGAAGTCGAGCGAGCCCGGTCCAGACAATGAAAAACTTGGAGACATCGCACCTAAAAAAATATCCAAATCATTTTCCTCATTACGTATTCTTGGAGCATACTTCATGGGTGGTCTTCTTCTGCAGCTCCAATCAAAAACACATTGACGCCGCTCTTTAAAACACAATTTGCCGAAGAAAAAAACATTTTCTTTCAAGCGTTCTCCGATATTCCTCCTACAACTAGCTCATCAATATGCCAGACTCGAACTACTTTCAATGTGTGTTCACAAACACACTTCACCCCACTTTCTCCAAAATAATAATAATAATCAGGCAAATGCTAACTTTGAGATAGCAGATATTAGAGACGTCTCAAGAGACCAAAATAATCCTACCATACAATGCAATCATTTAATTCTTCTTATCTTGTTTACAGTATTTTTGCGAAACATTTTGCACGTGGTTCTCATCATTATTATGCTTTATACTTTCTCTTTCTTCTCTTCATCTCACTCGCAAAATTATGGTCACGAAACGTGGCCCACATTTAATGATCTTCTATTTCGGAGCATATTATGGAAGTTGTTGTCCGCACATGGAGACCCAGACACCCATGATCCCTACAGTAAGTCCCATTTTAAGGATAATTAGGGACACAGCGATTCTAAGTGAGGCCTTACTTAAGTCGGGATCAGAAGCTTCCACGCTGACAACGTATGTTCCAACTGCCGCACCCTCAGAAATCTCCACTTCGTACTCGGGACTGGGACAGATTGGAGAATTGTCTGGAAATAAAAAAAAGCCCAGCATAAATAATAAAAATCTGGGAATCCACAAAGTTTTTCTTAGAGATTATTCCTACATCAAATATTAATTATTTTTTTCTCAAAGCATCATTCCCCTTACATGCCAGGGATCGACCTTTTTTACAATTCGGTTCACGCACAAAGGGAAAAGTTTTTTATATTATTGTGTCCACATTAAAGGACAACAACCCATCCCCAAACTTTATTTCCTCTGATCCTGCTTTTTATTCTTTCATGAAATATTCCTCCATAATAAAACCGTCTTATCATTTCTGGATCTTGCACACACGCACAATATAATTAGACACACAATCAAGCCTCAAAACTTTCCTTTACCCCAACATTGTTTCTAACTTTTGATTCTTTTATCTAATAAAAGTGCGCTGCTTCACCGCAAGCATGTTTCAAACGTATAAAAAGTGTTTAATCCTTCAAACTTCTTTTCATTATTACCGTTCACATCCAAGACGGTAATGGTCACGTTCGCGTAGTCCGTGTGAAGCCCATCTGTTGCTACAATTCGGAGAAGAAATTTTTGCTCTTGTTCATAGTCCAGGCGTCGCCACACACTGATCTCCCCACGGTCGTTCATCTTATAAAAAATTACATTTCGCACAATTATATTCATTTCCTGTATCCATAAATCAGAAATCAATGTAAATGTGAACTTATGGTCTAATTCATCCACCTCGTCACGAAGAACAAGTATACATGAATTAAACGAATAAACAATGCCTTTAATTCCGTTGCATTAAACCAAACTTGCTTCAAAACACAAAGCAAAAATGTACACATTGACAAAAAG
>JAHZNF010004347.1:0-10089 GCA_027744215.1 Troglopedetes dispersus
GCACAGTTTTCGTGACTCAACTACTGTGACTAAACTGTCCCGAAAATTCTGTTCTGTAGATTACGAAGCGTTTCTCCTTGATTTCATCAACTTCCTTTCCTTCAGTTTTATCACCAGAGAGCAGGGCAACCCCTCCGTCTTTACGACGCTTTTATGATTTATGCACTTTGCAAGTGCGCAGGTGGTGGTCTTATCACCTCAGTCTCAGTCCATTTCACACTAGATCATTTTTATAACCTTTTGTAAAATCCAACACAAAACGCCAGTAGTAGTCTGGTATCACGTAACGAGGCCGAAAAGATCTCCGATGTACATCAAATCAACAAGAATGTATCACCACAAATAGACCACAGTGACGTGTTCAGCAAAAAACGTGCAAGGGAAGCCCATCACTGACACACAGACACATACGTTCTGCCTTTCTTCTGGCTGTAACAACATCTTTGGTATAATATATGATGTAAAGGCTGTGTGTTTATCAATTTACTGTCAGTCAGTCAACAAAGTTTTGCCCACAGTCACGTTCTGATTTTGGACTCTCATGAGAATATTCTGTTTTCGAACACGGAGGGACTAATTTGACTTCTTTCCAGGGACAAAACCAAATGCTAATAACTTGGACAAGTGAAACTGGTCAAACGACAGTGGTGTTTTCTTTGATCGATCACTACAATTCAATGTCGAAAGACGAATAATGGCATTTGAGAGTGAAATACGTATTTAGTCGGTATTCAAATGACAATCCCAGGGCTTTGAAACCTCTGCGTCTATCTTCAATTACCAGCAATCTGCTGGCTTGTTAAACAAGTAAATAAACAAACGGTCAGAAATGTAGGAAGAAAAGGGGTTAATATGACCTTTTGTTGAGAATGTTTGCACATTTAGTTAGAGCAGCATAGTAATCACATGAATTATGAGATGATTAGTGCAGGTGTGATACTATTTATCTGACTTCTTTGGTCAACATAGCATAGAGCATGACTTTGTATTGTATCCAGAGTTTGTTTAAAGTTTTTTTGCACACAGAGCTTAGTGTGAACCGCTGCACTGTAATTTATTCAACCTTTTTCATAAGAAAAAATATCCTCATGTAAAAAAGACTGGTCATGTGTCAGGAGTCAGGGTATCTTCAGCGCAGGAATGTGATATAATAGTTTTGATGTTGCTGTGTGCTATCAATTAAAGAAATACATACATGGATGGTAGGTAGAGAGCACAGGTAAGCATAAATAACGTTTGTATCAAATCGAGAAGATATATTGTTTTACTTACGTTATAAAAATTATAGCAATAAGCTTTTGGTGTGGTATATTTTTGTAAAAAAGGGACAAAAAAAATAAACTTTGTAGTCACCACACACTGCAGATGAATCATTATTACTGTAAGATGTTCATAATGGTAGTTGTGAAGATGGCGAGGGGCAGGATTTTAACATATTTTGGAAGCGGTTCCCCATTTATTACCATCTTACTCGGTCTGACTTGTGCAGATAAATTCTGGCTCCTGAGATGTCTGCTTTGCTGATGGTCATTTTTCATGCAAAGTTTCACATAATAAAATTTGAACAGAAAAAATTCTCACGAAGGAGATTCCTTACTTGAGGAATACTTACACAAACTAATACCTATTCTTCCTCGCACAAATACAAAGAAGCTATCTGTACGAAAATTGAGTTGACTTATAATTTCAGGCTTTACTTTTTACACGTTCACTTCAAAGAACTAAATTCATCCACATTCGAATATGTATGGCCAAGCATAAAATGATATATAATTTTGATTCTAGTTTTTCGTCTAAAAGAATTAAATTTCATGCACGGATGATTTTTTCACTGACAGCGAGACTGGGGAATATAGTTTGTGCTTTCGTAAATGGTGAGTGCGTTTAAAGGAAAAGATTATACTAACCTCATACGCATATTTGGCCGTCACGAATTGTAAAAATTTGTAGGAAAAAAACGAAAACATGACAAAAATGTTGAAGATCTTCTTGATTGTGATGAACTTGTAGCTGGATCTGTTTCATGGGCTAGCGATGATGGTGGTTCACCATTATTTCCTCGGTTGAGTGGTACAGAATACTAAAATTCTAGCATTGCAGTGGTATCAAGTACATAATTTAGGACAACAAATGATTTCACGTCGATTACCAGCATAAAACATTTGACTGGAAATTGCATGTTCAATATATTGGAAGCAAATGTAGTCAAGAAGGAATCTTTTTCATAATTGGACTATGGCTTTAGCAAATTTTAAGCAAAGTGTTTGAACAAGGATTTCACGCGAGTGAGCGCTTTGAGAAACATGCAAATGCTAAACACGTGAGAAACACCCAGCACACAAAAATCTCATTAGAATTATGCGCACAATTAATGTCATAAATTATTACTTGAAATGCCCGTAAACCAAAGACGGTAAATGTAAAGTAAGTTTTTTGTTCAAATTGAATATCCAGCTTGAGTAGTAAAAAGTGTCTCGGTCTCGTGACGGTTTTATTATACATACATATGCATTAATAGGGCGCACGTTCACGAAGCCGCACCTATCAATATATTTGTTAAGCAATTGAGCTAAGCTTATTTTTGCTTAAAAGCGAAATTATTTTTAGGTTTATTAATGGAAGAAGTTGTTTTGCACACGAGCCTCCAGTTGGTTTGTCGCTTCCATTAATAAGCTTTTCTAATATATGCCAAGAGTTTAACAGATGGAATGTTCAAGGAACAAACCCGTTTCTCACGTCTTGTTTTTCACTTTTAAAGAAACTCCTTAATACTTTCCACCAAAAATCATGATGTATATCTAATTTTACCAGTATACTTTATACATTTTGTAGACTTTAAAATTTTTACACTTTATTTTTATAACAATATAAAGATTGAAAATTACTTGATTTAAAAAGAAAGCTCTTTCCTTCGTACATAAAAATGTCCTACCTCTCTACCTTCAGTTACATTTCCTTTTTAGGTCTTTTACTTCAGACTCTAAACATGCATAGAATTGAGTATCCAGTCAACATATGAAATCACCCTGGTGTAAACCGAAGGCTTTCCACTTGTCCCGCATAATGAAGGTCCGAATGAAACAATCCCTGCTTGAAACATTTTCCCCGAGAAATGTCCATTTTCCGAGTCGGGCACGAAGGGAAGTAGCAAAGGTCCTCCGGAGTCTCCGATGCAAACATCCTTATGGGAATTTCCTGTTGTACCTTGTGAAATAATTAAGATATAAACTAAGGAAGTTCCTTGTTCCAATCATAATAGCAATAAGTAAATTTAAAATTAAAAGATCATTGAACTGTACAGATCTGCTTGTCGGAAATTTTCACTCGACCAGAGTATCTATGCTGGCATTCCGATCCTGAAAGGATTGGTAATATTGTGGTTTTAAGGTGCGTTGCAGATTGAGGTCCGAAATCTGAAACAATGTACCCAGGCACAGGTTACAAAAATTTCTTAATTTTTCACTTCTTGTTTTCTTGTAGGAAATTACTATTTTCTCGTCCCCACCCAGCGACCGTGCCATCGCCCAGAATAGGTGACCCCCTGTTTTCACTCGTGCCTGTGAAATCATCTTTGGATGAAGATAGTCCGTAATAGTTAGTAAAAGGGAGGCACACTGGACGGACATACTTTTTGTTCAGTTCTATGGGCATCGAGGTACGAATTAGAGCAATGTCATGCTTTCTGTCTCGGTCGCTATAAACATACTTCTCGTGAACAATTGTCTCCGCTACTTCATACTTCCGTTCAAATAGACATTGGGTTTGGTTATTTTTCTCGCACCGTTCTGTAGTATCGGTAATCCCAACAGTGACAAACGCCCTTGCAAAGTATTACATAATGTTCCATTCATTGAATCCGGAATTTGAGCAAAACAAATGGAAATGTTAGCAAATAATTCAACAAATACGTACAATTTATTTGAGGAGTTGTCGTTTGTACTAATACAATGAGCCGCCGTAAGGATATAAAATTGATTAATAATTGTTCCAGAGCAGTAATATTCCTCTTCATCCGTGTTTGTATCTATGAAATTCCAAGAATATTTTCCAGTATAAGATGTAGAACAAAGATTAGAAGCAAATTTATGGAACAGACGGTAGTAATATAAGAACCACATTTTTTTACGAAATCTTACCTATTCTGTAGAGCAAGGCCATAAAAGGGAATTCCCCTAACTCGGCCAGGCGACCTCCGATAATTCGTGTTGAAGTTATGTCCAGTCTGGGTTCTCCACAGTCTTCTAATTTTGGAATTAGCATTTTGTTGTCGTCGCCTCCTTTTGCGTATGATACCTCTATTATCATCATAAGTTAGAGTCTACAACAGATTCATTGGTCATTTTGTTTTCGTCTAACAATGAATTATATGGAACTTTTTACAAAAAGGGTATGTGTACCAGAGAATCCATTGTCAGATTTATGCGGATCAGGATAGATTTCCATTTCTTCGGAATCATCAGTGGTTTCGCGTGGAAATTGAAGAGGTGACTTTGCAATCTCATCATGATCCGCTGCTGGAGGATGATAAATGTCCACATTGGGGCAGCAAATCTACAGAGGACAAAGCATTTAGAATTTTCCTTGTACTGATGGAAGTACTTAAAAACCACAATAAAAAGTACAATAAATACTTACCCGAGGTTTATCTTTACTGAAGCCACATGTCAAACTTCTCAAAGTACGGAATTCCTCTCGTGTTTTCCCAGGTCGTTTTGCAAATTCCAGAAGACGAGGGCAAAGCGGAAATATAATGCATTGTCCTGGTACAGGATTATTATGAATGTCCAGGGATCTACAACTTTGAATTCTGCCTGTAAGTATATCGATTTCTTACTTTATCACAACTGTGATATTTAGTGATGTCATATATGTAAGTAAATATAATTACTAAATGGAAAAAGGTTAATTAATAATTTATTACCAGATTGGGCTTCCGCAAATGCTAATAAACACAACACCGCAAGCAATAACAATCCCTTAGCATTTGGGCTCATCGTTATTAATTGTGATTCTATTAAATTGTTCCAGATGTCTGTATTTTGCTCACAACTCTTGTAATTTGTCAATTGAACATTTTCCTTTCGCATACACGTGAAATACATAAAAGCAGTTTACATTTGCTAGTCATTCTACCAGATTCATTGTAGACGAAAGCAAAAGAGGTGCGGATTTTTATTACGTGGAAATCGGGGTGCAAAACTTACCCAAGAAAACATACCCCGTGAACATGCAACTAGACATGCTTACCTGCTTTGACAATAAAGGTACAACAAGCTCTTATGGTCATAATAAAAATAAATTACCATATCTGCCCGTCAAGCAAAATAAGATATTTTATAAACATATTTATGCTGCTGTATGATAATAATAAAGTGTCATATCTATGAAAATTAATTTTGCAAAGTTATTCTTCAGACTTGTATCATTCGTTTGTATAAGCAAGTTGTGGAATAATATTACATACCCACGTCGCATTTTATTACTTGGCGAATGTGTATGTTTTATATTTTGTGAACACGGATATGTGAAAATGATCTGGTGTGATATGCTAATGATGATGGTGGTGGAATCATGCTCGAAAATAAAACAAGAATGTGTTAGAGTGAAGAAGGGTTGGCAGCAAGTACAAAATTGTTGAGTTGTGTAGTCAACAAACTTTCAGTTGATTGGGCTGAAGAAGTAGAGATCACCGCAGTCCTTAATTATTATTCACATTCGACTTTGCCAGCGGACAAAAACATGTACGCAAGTCTCATGCTCTGACCTGCCTACCAAACAAACTGGTTTTTTGTTTTTTATAAAAGGATAGAATTTTTTTGCCATTTTTCTTTGCATTTTTAAATTGGCCATCGATCATCAGTGGTTCCTACAATAAAGTTTATGAATATGATGGACAGGCAAATTATCCATGTGTGCTACGAACTCGCATAATTCATCTTTTTCAATAACTAGTTTGATAAAAATATTGATTCTTGATTTAAAAAGTTGACTGTTTCGCAAATTTACATCTTGCAGAAATTGGGAAGCGGCTCTGTGTTCTGAAGTTTATGACTTTTTCACTAACTAGCACATTTAGAGTATAAAATGCGCTATGCTAGTCTGTATGACTTTTTGCCCTCAATAAATGCTACATCAAAATTAGTGATGATCAAGGTGTCATATTATCCACGATATTCACTGGAGAGTGCGGCGAGGCCTGTTTGCGGGGATTGATTTTCATCAAATCTTTATTCCACGAATTAGTCACTTTTCCTTTTTCATGGTGCACAATTTAGTCCAATAATTGCTGGTAAAGTCGAACTTATTAACAAAAGTACATATCCAGTGCAAGTAATGTCTCTTTTGTACACAAACATGATACAATTGGATTGGAATAAACATATATTTTTTTCTTTGGGATATCATGAAACAATTCAAACTAAAAACTAAAATGGCACAAAAAATGGCGCAATCCTTAATACTGAGGTAAAGTTTCATCACGAAATACCCTTAAAGCAGTAAAATTCATAAATATCACTCACATCACTAAACAAATTGCTAATTAAGACTCTATGTTGTCGAGAATCCATCCAAGATACTCGGAAACCTACGAATATTGGATAAAATAAAATCAAATAAAATATACAGGTGATTACATTCAGTTCAGTACAATTCCAAAACCAAAACTGAACTTACTTTCGTGTAAACGCCCGGGATGCCTATACCACATTTGACTGGTCCGAAAGAAACTATTCCTAGCTGGAATGTTTTTAACAGTGGAAATCCGCGCCGATATCCGACAACATGATCCATCGTTAGAGGTCCGCCGGGCAATGAAAGTTCAAAGAACCTAACCTGTCACCCCCACAAGAATCCTGACCTCGCTCACCACCTGCACAAATTTGCTGTGATGTGATGACCACACGATTTTTAAAGTCACGGGTACACTACAAAAATGTTAAAATAATTTGTGGATTTAAAGTAACATCTATGGAAAGTGTTTACGCATGTTACATAAATATATGAAGAAGACGTGGGTAGTGTTTTTATTATACCTTGTCACTGGGGACCAGAGGTAAATGAACATATTGCAACTTTTCACTTCCTTCATTTCGTGCTACAACACAAAAATAATGATAATACAACCTATGCACATAAAAGATGTTGGGCAAAAATAATTTTCCTCGCTTACTCCAATTTGTACGTCCCCAACCAGTGACAACAACCATTTTGGAATTTACTGGTTGCGGGTCTAGTATCTCATATTCCTTGAAGAATGGGAGGCATATTGGTTTTATAAAATCTGCAAACACCAAAGTTAAAAATTAGGTTGTTATTGTAAAATGACATTTGATTGGTGGCTTGATTTTTTCATACATGACTGGAAAAGGATATCTCTCGAAACTCGGACCATTGCAATATCATTATGCTTGGATAGGGTGTTGTATCCCTTGTGAGTAATCACATCTTCAACTGGAACATCCTCCGTAGTGGAACACTGTTGTAGCTCAAAGGAGCAGTCGGTGGCTCGTTTCGTGTCGTGCTCACCAAGGCGAACGTGAACCCTATATGGACACAAGATTTTCATGTTAGACAGAGTCTAACAAACGGCCTAATAGAATGAATAAATAAATTATATTAGTTAATACAACACTTACAGTTTGAAGTTTTCGTCGAACCCAAATGTGCAGTGGGCGGCTGTAAGTATATATCTTTTGCTGATCACCACTCCTAAAAACAAATATTACCGTGTGATTGATTCGGTAAAATATCTTTAAATCCGCTTAACCTTTTCAGAGTAAGACTTATAAAACAATTTGGTTAAGGTAATACCGCCACAATAGTGCTCAACATTTCCGGTTCTCAGATTCTTGTATCCAAGTCTTGCCATCCAAGGGTACTACGTTATAAAGATAAAAATAAGATAACTAAGCCAAAGGAGTTTATACTCCTTTTATAAGAGTAACCTCGGATATGTAAAAAAAACTATAAAACATAATCATTAAAGAAATAAGCACTACCTCCCCGTGCTGGGCGTCCTTCCCACCCACAATTTTATTTGTTATATCAACTGCGCTGCAATTAGCGAGGGGTGGAATGAGACTGAGAAATTTTTGGAGACGAAGGGCTTCTCTCTCGCTTGGAGTTGACGATGAAGATGCATTTTCTGTTGTGGTAGTGGTTGAAGTTGTTGAGACACTCCTTCGAGTTGGAAATGTTGCCACCCCCGTAATTCTGGTTCTCATTCGTGACGGAGTGGTTGTTGATGAAACTGTGGTTGCACTGGTACTTGGATGCGTTGTTGGGGACGTGGAAGATTTGATTCCATGATAGTCCTGTGCTTCATATTTTGGCAAAATTTCAGGCAACGGGCAACACACAAAGGGTTGCCGAGCAGGATTCAGTGACAGGGCGTAGCAAGTGACAGCTTGCAACTGCCGTATGTCGTCCGTAGTTTTATTCGGATTGATTGCCGCAGTGAGAAGCGGAGGACACTCTGTGATGTCCACGCATTTTCCAGCTTGCTTCCCGTAAGAACGGCACGCTGCTATAAATTTTAAGAATAATCAATTTATAATTTTTTAGCGCCCATAAATCTAAAGCCTAACACATAGGTATATAAAATAATTGCGGGTAATTTTTTACTTACTTGACAAAACCGGATGTACAAAAATAAAGATAAATGATTGTATAAAAATTAATGTTGATATATAATTCATAGTTTGAGATTCCTTTGAAATTTTGGCACACAACATGTGAACAGGTTCATTGAGGTTCAACAATGCCAGACGAGTTGACAATCAATCACCGCACTGCAATTTGCAATGTAGTCCACCACATCTTTTTTACGCTTATTGGGTGCTAATTAAACAAATTGCTATTTAGCGAAAACAAAACAATATCCGCAGTTTTTCATCCGTATGCTTATCATATGAATTCAACTTGCAATCCAATGGAGTAAAAAAATCTACTACAATAGCCTTTAATAACAATCCTTAAAAATTTTAATGACATTGACGTATTTCTCATCACTGAATTTACCATGAGAAAAATGTGCATGTAGATGCAATGCAACACACCTTGAAGTAAACCGAAATACAACACACAATCGATTTCTTGTTCACATTTGAGAAGTTAACAGTGAATTTGCCACAAGCTTCACTGGTACTGCGCTCTGAAACTAATAATAATACTGCACAAACCGATCCCAATGGTTTCTATACTATCATAGCCATTTAAATTGCGGATGCTGAAAGCACAAACTATTCGCTATCTTCAGTAACACTATCTGTGGTACACTGATACAGTAAAGTCTAAGTAAATTCTTAAAGTCCCGTTCACAAGACCGGAGCTGTATGGCACATAAGGATTGAGTGAGATTTCCCATCCTGTAAATGTACGTATTTACACAAGTTAATTTTACATTGAAAAAAAAATAAAAACTACATTTTAGTGGTGCAGTGTCCATATAAAAAACGTACTCATATGTACCCAATGTTAAGATTATCGTGGTATGTTATGCTACTCTGGAGATAGCTGGATTTTCCCACAACATCTGACGCAAAAAACGTCACTCATGAAAACTGAACGACGTCAGGTAACAAGATGAACATCGTCCAAGAAAGACGTCTTACTTGCTGTGGCAAACTTGTTTTCTTATTTAAAAAAAAATCTTCTCAGTTGGTTGAATAGTGACCGTGGTCCATTCAACAACAACAGGCATAGTTTAAACTCAATGAGAAAATTCCATTTCGCTGATGAAATTCGGATTTGGCCGGGTTTACCTTAATAATTAAATAATTAGAAATACAACGGAATGGCAATTATCCTGTCATGCACCGTAATTTGCACAAACACGAACTTTGGACAGTAATATGTTGCGTCAATGTACTTCATTTTCACCTTTGTGGTTCAAGGATTATAGAAAAATATGAACTTTTGCCACTTTTGGACAGGGAAATAAGACTCAATCTTAGTATTACGTTTAGCGTTAGTCGCTTCCGGAATTAGCTCATCTTTTTTGGCTATTGTTAGTTTAATAAAGAAAATTATACATAGACAATATGTGTTGAATTGATGACGTCCTTGCGATATTTTTAAATGCATTCA